>QVNW01000403.1:0-159005 GCA_014825475.1 Pseudomyrmex flavicornis | reverse complement strand
CGAGAATATATATATATATATATATATATATATATATATATATATATATATATACACATATATATGTATTTATTAAAGAGAGAAAATCTAAGTTTATAATTACCGAGAAATCCAACGCCGCGCATATACGCAGCGTATCGGACGTATAGCCCTACCAATCTCGTTATAAACTAGGATCGTACTCTCAGGAATGTCTTCTTCCTCGTTTCTGTCACCTCTCTCTACCTCTCACACCCCTTGCTCGATTCCCATCTTCGGTTGACGTATTCCTCGGCCTCCGCTCCCGCTCGCGTATTACGAATCGCCTTCTACGTCAAGCACGGCGAATTAATGCGCGTAATATGTTGGCCGCGGGCACGTTTACGGGTTTTACGTTCCTTCTGCTATATAACTTACTAGATATAAAACCAGCTCGGTGTGTTTGTGCAAAAGATACGCCGAGTATTAAGAAATCGTCGCATCGATCTATGCGCTTGCACTTTGCTCCGCTTTTTTCTTTTTTTTTTCTTCTTTTTCATATTTTGCCAATATAAAGCGAAGAGATCTCTATTTATTTGCAATAGTGCTTGCTTTTTAATTGAAAAAGTTTAGTGACAACGAGAACTATTTTATTAATTTTACAGATTTTATAGTGTGGATATTGGTATTTTTTTTTAATTATATAGAATTAAGAATTGTAGAATTTTTTACGCGTGACTTTTTTGTAGAGAGATACACACATTTATATCTAACATCTAAAAAAATTATAATATCGATTCTCCTCCATTTCTTTCTGCCTCCTTGAATCTTCGTTTTTTCTTCTTGCCGATCCTGTCCTTTTGCGATTTTTCTTTGCTTCTCGAGCGTGGCCCCGCTGCTTCTTCGCGTTTCACGTTGTCAACGTTGAATATAAAGCAGCGCTGCTTCTGGTAATCAGCTTTCGATTATTTATTGCTGTATTAATCCGGGAATAGGTACCGATCGGGCACCTAATTTGTAATCGTTAACTGAGCCTGATCCCGGGGATCTTTTTAACCGCCGCCACCGGCCAGTAAGGTCGTCCGGTAAGCATCTACGTAATGTAGAAGTTACTTGCTCATGATCTCCGTATGAAACATTGCCTGTTGCAGCAGTGTTATAGATCGGTTCGGTCGCGGTAGCGACGTTATATACGGCGCGACGCGTTTTATGGATCTTTCCTGGTAATGCCCGTAATAATTAAGGATAACGGATGATTCGCAGCTACGGAGTTTATTTCAATTCCTGCAAACCGAATTGTCGACGAAGCGGTGAAAATATCATGGAAGCTACACATGTAGTTCTTTTTTCTTTCGGAAGATTCTAAAAAATCTTCATGAGCTCGCTGATGTTAATCGATTCTCATTTGTAAAACATTATCGTACCGTTATAAGTGCACGATTAATACGTCCGTTTATGAAGTCTCGGCGATGCGTTCATCATTCATATCGTTCACGAAGAACAGTTGAAGCCTATCCGCCAGCTGGTGGATCTCCCGATGTCTCTCACGCGGTCGATCTTCGAGATTTCTTAAAATATCGTCTGTGTTCCGGCACATATGCCTTTTCCCCTTATAGAGCATGCGAGCGTTCGTTTAGATAGGCCCGGCGATGATATATCGGCTATTATCCCGAGCGCAACACCTGTTAATGCGTTTCTCTTTGGACCCCGGCACCTGACTCCGGCACATCGCGGTATTCCATTCAGCGTTCTCAGGACGTTTTGCTCCGCGGTTATACTTTTCCCGATAAAGAATATTATAGCAGGAGCTACCGCGGCATTAGTCCCGTCTCGCACGTTTCACATAGTCGCATGCGTGGGCGAATCCTCAATTTTAAATTTCTTCTCGCTCGCAAATCATGATGTCACCTCTTGACAACATCGGATTAAAACGTAACCGGGAATTGATTTGTAATTATTTCGAATACATCAGATAATTAAACTCTTGTTACGATAAACTATGATACGCAAACACTGTGCTCGAAGTACAGACTGTTTGAATTATTATCAATCGTTATTACGTTTCTACAGAAGTCCAATAATAGCTGGAAATGAAATTCCAGCTGGAGATATATTCCGTATTCGAGAACTCATCGAACAGCCGCGAATATAGTATAACGTTAATACTTTCTCATCTATACGGCGAAGAGAGCGCGGCGGGAGGAAAAGAGGGAGTTTAATACCTTCTTAAATATTCCTTCCATTCCCCTCCCTTCTCAGTACCACCATCTTCTCTGGTGGTGGAGATCTTCACCCATCTTCTTCTCTCTATCTCTCTTTCTCGCGCATTCCTGGACGAAACATTCAGTTGCTTCCGTCTCTCTCTCTCTCTCTCTCTCTCCGGTTCGAGAGACGGGTATTAGGATGAGGGTAGTATTCTTAAAGGTAGAAACAAATAATACGATTACGTTCCGTTTCCGTTTATTAAAGAAACAAGATATCGCCGTTGCTCGTTGTCTGCGCGGATGATTCCGAGCCTCGAAACCGAGTCTTTCTGCCGGTAAGAACATCGTTCCTCCTCCTTTATCTTCACTTCTGGGCGGCATTCGATACCGAAACTCGATATTAAAACTTGACGCGCGCATTATCTCCCGCCGTCTCTCGGATCGTACTTAACGTAAGATATCAGAACGAACTCGTAAAGCTCGTTTGTTCGTAGTAATCGGTCTGAATTTCAACGATTTCTCGAATTTCGATCTTGGATACGTCAGTCAGAGAATTCGCGAATATTGATTTAATTACTGAAAAAGAACGAGCAGCTCGTTGTACAACACGTTCGGTCGACAATGAAAGACTAGTCGGTAAACGGCGAAGCTGTGACGCTCTAACTCGTAGCACGCGTACAGCACGCGCGGATATATAGAGACACGCGCCAACGCATTCTAATTATCATGTGCATAATGGTGGAGGCTCGCCAAGCCTCAGAAATACATCAGAACGCCCGGCTCTATAGATAGTTTTGTATCCATGTAGATTCCGCGGAAACGCGAAATAGCTCAATCCTCGGCCGCGACTGTCTAGCGAAGAAGTGAAACGCGAGCACCTCTGATCGTTTTTGTCTCGACCACGCGATTCTTTTATATGTGTATGCATCATCTACTTGAATGTCTCTCACGAGAGAGATAAACTCAAGGCCAAATTGTTAATGGTTCTCGAGCGATCGTCAATGGATCGGTAGTGAGCACAGAGAATCAGACAGCGTCAAGCCGTTGAAGCCAAATGACTGTTCGTTCCTCCCGGTACAATGACATTTTTTTTCTCCTGACCCGAGGACAATCTCCAGGTACGTTCCTCCGTCTCTCCTCTTTGCCCTCTTTATTTCTCCTCTTTCTACGAACCATACGTCATCGAAGCCTTTCGTGCGTCGCCGTCGTCGAACAAGAGGAAACCGACTGGCATTCAGTCGACGACGGGGCACATATAGACGAGGGGTCCCTTCTTCTTCTTCTTTCCCCACCGGCAGTGCTATTGCTCGAAAGAGGCCCCGGTTTCGCGTCTCATTTTTTTCGAGAGAGCCGATCTTCAATCTTCGAGCCGCAGCCGCGCCGGCCATTGCCGGACCGGAGTGATAGATGTGGAAATAATTATAGGCGAACGCTCACGCGCTCTCGCGCAACAAGAGTAAAAACCATGTCAAATTTCGTTGCTCGGTAATGACTTTTGACCATGCAACAGAAAAAGGTCTCTGCTCGCTCATTCTCTTTTTGATTTGACGATCGTTGTGTCGCGCGACGCTAGACGAACACTTTACGCGAGATCAGAGCGAGCTTCCGACTTCGTGCTTAATTGCGATCTGATTTTCATTTTTGTTCACGAACTTTTGCCTCTGCCTCTGATTTCTTGTGCCGTTGTTACGAGAATTTTTTTTTTTTTTTTTTTTCATATTCCATATCTATACAGCGGCGACAGTTATTTCTAAACTTCTCTCCGCGCAGATCGAGATTTTTCATAGCTCCACACTCACTTCCTCTCTCATTTGCTAGAAAATGAGTTGATGAAATCTCGCAAAAAATTGCGGACGCTCATTGAGCGATGAAGACAAATTGCTTCCGAGAATTGAGAAGGTCGCCTGAGCAGGTCGATCTAAATCAAAGATCCCGCGAATCCTCCCGGGGTGATCCCCCCATCGAAGGTCGCGAAGAGGCCTTCGTCGGTACTTCGTAGGACTCCGTTCTCTGTTGCCGACTAATGCACCGGCGCGCCCTGGGGCACAGTAATGCCTAATTAATCCAATTAATCTGAAGCCCTGGCATAAATGACCTCCGTGAGGACCTCAAAGACGCAGCGACCGCCGTCGCCCTGCGCCGCCGCGTGATGGACCGGACCGATCTAACATTCCGAGAAATTAACGATTACCGGTGATTTATACAAATTCATATTTTAAATTATTGGCCGTCATTAGCGTGCGTCGGGGTATTAGTTCTCGGTGACGTGTAAAAGGCTTCATTCCCGCCCGCCCCGCCACCATCAGTACCGTCCGCGATCTTCCTCTGTCTTCCTTCGTCTTATTTCGCCTCCTTTAGCCTCGATCATCCTTCCACCACGTGGGCCTCGAAACAGCATATATAGTATCCGCTCGATCCGTCCGGATCCCGTCTGTGCTCTCTCGCGCGCTCGAATATATTATCGTTTTGTTCCCGCGGGAGCAAGAGAGAACGCGAAAGAGAGAAACGGGATAGGGAAGAGAGAAACGTAAAGAGAGAGCGAGAGAGCGCAGTCAGGCCGAGCTGGTTGTCATTGGCTCATTTGTTAGACGCCATCCAAAGCATGCGGGGCCTTGATTTAGTGCCTCCACCTCAAACCGTGCACATATATACCCCGAGAGATATCTACCGCGGCGCCCTTCATCGAAGAGACAAAGACATGAATTCAAGCGTTCGAAGTGCGCAAGTTCACGACCTCCCTTCGTCGTCTTCTCTGTTCTTCTTGCAGTTTCTGTCCGTCGTTGATTACCGCCTCTTCTATCTTTTGTCGATAAACCCACTTTGCTGCAACTTTGTCGCCGGTTTTCCGGAAAATTTTGCATTTTGTTATACTGTTCACTTTTTTGATAGATTTTATTTTAATAATAGCAAAATAGAACTGAATCCAATCTTAGTATATTATATATTAAATTTGACCAACAGTTTCTTTTAAAATAAAAATTGTGTACGTTGTTCATACAATTTATATGAAATTACAATAAGTCCACATGAATCGCGTATTTCTATTTGAAGTAACTGGCGGTTGCACAGAAGCCTTCGGAAAGTGGCGCTTTTACAAAGATGACTTTACCTCAGACCTCCATCAGGCACGTGATACCCACACGCACACGTAAACGCACGTCGGATGTGGTACAAACGGGAGAGAAGGGGGGAGCCCATACCACCCCTTTCTATAAGCCTCGCTCACGTCGACTATAATTATCTCCAGGTAATCACGACCCACACCACCGTCTTCCAATGGGTGCTCACCGCAGTCCGGCCACTGTATTCCGCAAAATTAGTATTTCCATTCCCTGTGGAAGAGAGTCGAACGGAGATCGTGAGAGGAAGGGAAAAAGAGAAGGAGACAGAAAAAAGAAGGAACTTCCGGCGACCGCTGGTTGGTCCTCGATTCAACGCTCCTCGTGTCCTTACCCTTTTCCACCTTATTCTCTGACTCTTTCATCCCCGCTCGCTCCCTACCGTCATCCACGGACGTGTTTATTTTTGTAATTTGCTCGAAGACCAACAATTAGATTTCCTAGGGTCGTTCGGCTACCGTATAAGTGCAAGGCTCCCGAGATCAGGCCTCGATCGGACGGCCCAAACGGCCCGCAAATACATTCTCGGGGAAATGACCACGGGGACCACCTACACCTGCCTCGTATAATTCCTCTTTCTCTTATCTCATTTCTTCCACCTTGCCCGAACGAGTTCAGCTAAATATGCATGGCGAGTTCATCTATGATCTCCGACAGTTGAATTGAAGAAATTGAAAACAGTATTTCTTTTTTCTTTTTTTTTATTAAATCTTCTTTTACAACTCCATACTCGATATTCTCTTGAAAAAATCGTCGATCAACATTTTTTTTTATAGTATATAGGAGATATTTTATAGTAAGAAATTTCATTATACTCTCTACTCTCTCTCTAAAACATCATCGGTTTTTTTAATTGAGTCCAGACTTGAATGCTGTGGAATGAACGATACAAAAAAAAAAAAAAAAAAAAAAAAAAAAAAAAAAAAAAAAAAAAAAAAAAAAAAAAAAAAGGCAATAAAATAAAGAGCATTTAGTGTTCAAAGAATCGTAAATGCCTCGATTCCCGGCAATAAGAATTTATTGCGGCTGCCTTTGATGAGCAGCCGCCAGTTTTTGACTTCGGGGAAAGGTCATTTTTGATAATACAAAGCTACGTTAATTGTTGCGCCACGAAGGCGGTTCATGTCCGGAGATAGAAGGAAAGGAAGAGAGGAGAAGGTGCTGAAGGAGGATGAACGGGATGGGAAAGAAGAGGCAATACTGGTTGTGTGGAGGTGGTGCAGAGTGAAGGTTGAGGAGAGGATGAAGTGGAGATATAATTGCTACATCCTCTTAGTCACGTGCCACTCACGTGGTTCCCAACTGCGAGTGCGAACGACTGACTAACTCCCTATAGCTTCGTGGAGTAGCGTTTAGATATGACGTTTGTATATCATGACGTCTCTTTCCGCGGTATGATTGATCATCCGGTAACAGAAAGTTCAGAGACTATTTGGAATTAATGGACAGTCAGAGGTCTATATCTAAGCGAGATTACATTTTATTTTAATGATACTTTCCGTAATTGAATTAGAATACGTAGATATGAAAAAGAAAATCATGAATTAAATCTTAATTATACAGCGAGATTACAACGATCACGTAAGACAGTAGATGCGATGGACGGATAATGGGAGGAGTACGGACGATTCAGTTCTATCGCTGGTTGAATTCGAGCAGAGATCGGTCATTAATTCCCTTTCGAGAGAAAAACCAAGTCGAGCTAATGGGAGCTACGGTCTAATGCCTCCCGCTGTGTCTCCCAGAGGCCTTTCTTTTGCTCTGCTCTTCTACTAATGGCCACTCTTTGATGACAAATATCGGACGAAAGAAAATATATAAATTACTTCGAAGCTGCTTCCTGTTAGTGACGTCCGCCAGTCGCATATCAATAACACTGCTAGATCCACGAACAAATATCAATCTTTTATTGAAAACGTTTTATTACATGCTACTCCTTTATGAAAGATTTTGTTTTGTTCTATGGAAATGAGTTTTAGATTGTGCAATAAAAACTATGTATATTTTTGTTCTCTGTACTCGCACAAATTTTTAAATAATTTAATGTATAAACAAGTCGTATACGTAATTGTATCGGTTTTTCAAGCAATTAATCGAATTGATTTTGGGAAAAAAAAAAACAAAAACCGCACGTGCATCAGATGTAATAATAAAATGCCATTGATGCGTGACAGGCAACAATATATCAAATCTGCTCCATGTCGCTATGTTTTCTGTAACAGTTACGACCGAATCGTCGTAATTCTTCGCAAGAACAATTTGCGCTTAGAAGCCTCTTTTCTCATGTGCGGCTGCACATTACCACGACATTGAATTCGATGTATAGTTATATACAAGCATATATATATATATATATATACACATACATATATATATATGTGTGTGTGTGTATATATGTATATATATATGTACATATATATACAATACGCGATACTTTGACAGATACAAAAACATCGGAGAGTCTTGATAAATTGCCCGCGAGAAAAAGCATCGGGCACTCGAGGCTCTTCGGTGACGCGAGAAGGGCGTAAGAAGGAACAGAAATGAGAGAGAAAACGAGGGAAGAGAGGAAGAGACGGTGCCGGCCAAACGCGAGAGATTGAGAGGGGAAGCGAGAGGCGTTAAGGACAGGATACATCCCAGACTGGTTCCGGTATTGTTCGCGCTAATAGCGCCAAGATACAACGGTACCCTCTCGGCGACCGTCCGAGCCACCCCCAGATACGTTCGTTCGAATAAACGACGGTCTGTGCACGAGCTTCGATTATCTCGATCTGGAGAGCGTCAATGCGGCGGAAACGAGAAACAGGAAGGGCCTGGCAGCTGCTGAACGGAAGCGCCGACGTGGTCAAAGTGGCCTTCTAAGTGCTTGACGTATTTATATAACTTCGTTGATGTTATCGGCGAAATTCACTTGACCGCGCGATTCGATGTCTGATGATAGATGTTACGCAAAAACTTAAGACGTTGATCGATATGTTCGAATTATGTGAAAAACGAATTTTAAGAAATTCTTTCGAAGAAAATTACGTAGAATCGATTATGGTCGTCCGAATATTCGAGTACAACTCGAATGTGCGAATCCAGTGGATTCAGATAATTGAATATTTCGATAATATAATCAAAATTGTTGGTTAATTTAGAATAGTTTGTTTTTTTTGTTTTTTTTTCTTTGCACACTTATATTGTTAAAGAGGTTTGCTTATTCATTTGCCTGCTCACATGGCATAAACTCTGGAAGACACTATTTGCCTTTATCGATAAACCAGTTCGATCTTGAAGCGGTATATGTGCAGCGTATGCCCACCAACCACAGCTATAACATTTTCTACGTAGATTGGACAGCAACTACGGAGCTGTAGTATATAATCCTCAGATTGGAATAGCCATCGCGGAATGGACGACGTTGGATATTAACGAGATGCTACTGCCTATTAATTCCTTCAAGTTGTATTATTTGTATCTTCTTTGAATTTATACCATCGGTATGTTAATAACGCGGTACGCGTGACACATTTTAATCTTTTTAATACTTTTGTATTTAAGAGACATGCATAAATCGTTTTAATCACTTTATATTATTACTGTCGTTGTATAATTAGCACATACATATATGTCTGATGTGTACATATTGCAATTCAGGCTCAAAACAATAATGTTTGAGCGTAGATTTTCGATCTATCTGTTTAAAGTTTTCTCCGATAAAGCCATTAATATCGTATCAGATACAAGAGTTGTTGTGTGTATAAAGAATAATCACCGGGTGGATTTCGGACGGAGAGGGAATACGCGAAACGAGCCATGAACGTAACGTACGGAAAACGTTTTTTTCGCGTGCTGAGATATAATTTCAATAAATCATGGATAAGTGGCGCAGGGGAGAAAGACCACGGATTCGGCGTTACTACGAGCTGAGGAACGCGGTCGGCGATGTGTCGGATTAATTTATCGCCGTACATCGCGTATATACGTGCGGTTGGCGACATTTATTTTTACCGACTTTTGCGGCACGGCGCGGCGATTGGATGAGGCCTACGGGAATATTTCTTGATTTCGGGAGCGTAGTTCGGTGTACGATGTTCCTCGCAATAATCGCGGTTTATATCCCGAGCCAATTTTCACAGGTTGTCCGCTTTTATTCCGTATTATTATCCCAAAAGTAATATTTCAAAAGACACATGGCTTCGCTAAGCGAATTTTCTTCTGAATTGGTTTTATTTTCATTTAAATTACACTCATGAATAAATTTATTTACAGTAGATTTATTGTCTCGGAGTTTTCTCGCAACCTGTTTGCCGTGAGCCAATAATTAACTTTGCTTAATATGCGATTCGAATAATGATATTTACGTACATTTCTTTGTATATTAATATCTTAAAGTAAACTTCTGTTTCTATTGATTTGAGCAAATAGATATGATTGCCGTATGTGCGTTTGAAATGTGAAACTTTTCATCGAGTAAGATTATTAATTTATCAGTGTCACTTGGGTTTTTTCACGTCACATGTATCTCACTTCTACGAATCGGGTGTATTTAGCAGAAGATACAATCGCACTATCAAGAACCTCCTGTTTGCACTTGACGCGCATGTAACAGACCGCGTTGTTAGCACTTCTGTTTAATACTTTATCGGCATAGGCTACCTGTATCGCACTTGTAAGTGAGAAGCGACATGTACCAACGGTATTTCAGTATATCTGCAACATAAACATATTGAACTTGCTACCAAAACAAAAAACGCTAACATTGTTAAGTACATTCTGTAAAAAGAATGCTCGTGAGAATGCGAGATCTTTTAAGAATATATGCCATACAACAAAGAGAAACAATAAAAGGAATCATTCGCGCGCTCAATGGATCGTCGGAATTATATTATACCCATTAGTCGCAATGCATAAATTCGATCGTAATATCGTAATATCGCTATATGAATTAACGTTTATTAATCACGAGATCCGCGGGCATAACTTCTATCATTTTATTGCATATGGAAAAAGCTTGGAATATCTCGATGCGCAGTGATCGTAAGTCGAAGGAAAGACCAAGCGAAAGAGGAAATGAACTGTGGCGCCGCAGTTACTGGCGGGACGAGGAAAGGAAACGCGAATCGAGTAAAGAATGTTTACAACGTATCTCGTGGCAATAATGTAGCGTACGGTATAAGCTCATGCGAGATATTTAGTCGGATATCGTGGCGCCACGCCACCCAGGGGACCCCCTCATTATTTGCTGCCAGGATGAGCCTTTATTAGCAGTTATCCCGTTCGGTCTCGAATCTATACGTTCGCATATCCATAAATTCGCGTTTACGGTGACCGTATCTTATGCAAATGAGACGATTTAATCCGCCGGATATTTCAGGGCATTTTTAATAACCCTCCCCTCCGTTCCTACCTCTTTTCCTTGCATCCCCCGTCGTCTCCCTCTGGTTGCCTCCTATCACCCTACGGGGTCTACCGATCGTTTCGTCGTACCTCGCGAGCGATCAATTAATGCCGATTCATCGTCTTCGGCCTCTCGATCGCGCTTGAACCTGCTCCTCTGCTCTTTCGTCCACGTCTTCAAATTGAAAAAGAAGAAGACTGTAAATGATGACTTTAATTAAGTACCTGTTATTAATTTTCTACATCTCTTAATACTTACACGTTATTATAATATTACGTGATTCATGACCTCGTTTCGTTCGTGAAAGCCGTACATCAATTTTGATATCTAATTATCGGTAACCGATTAATATTGTGTTTGACAAAAGTTATGTAAATACCTGCACGAAATGCAGTTCTACAATTACTGAGAAGAAGAAGAAGAAGAAGAGAGAGAGACTAAAATGAAATATTTATTTATTATAATTAAGAATATATGTGATCGTCTCTTCGTGTCGTATTCGTGCTGCAGCTATTTCCGGGTATTCGGTTATAGATCGTATCAGGGTGTTGTAAGGCCCGCGTTTCCACTATTGTAGCACGCGGCAAATCGGCCAGAGCAGAGAAGCAATTTCGCCCGATGTTTCAACCCGACAAAGTGCGATAATAAGCCCGCGGGCAGTCGGTGAGAATCTGCAATTCGCTCCAAATTGAATACTCCGTAGGCAGAATCTGGACTCTCCTGTCGGAGGGGGTTAACCTAAGATCAGCGATCTGTGATATAGCTGTGCTTAGCAACTATTTGCTCGGGCGGTGTTCGCTCACTCGGTTCAAATACAATTGTCGTTCTATTCTTTCGAAGTTATTAGCGATCGAATGTTTCTCCGCTGAATAAGAGATCGAAATTGTTCCCGATTTTATCTGTCTCGGGAGACCATTAGTTATCGATAGTGCGCGATCCCATCTTGGACGAGTGCTGGCGGGACCAGTTTTACGGTTGCTACAACGAATCTTTCCCGTCAACTTTCGGGGGCGACAGCTTGAAAAAGGTCGCCCAGGCGGTGCGGGCGCGTGGCTTTGACCGAAAATAATAAGTAAGCTTTTGAGCTTTGACCGCGCAACGTGCGCCTGTCGAGAGACAAAAGGCAAAGTAATCGTAGCTTGAAATTATAATATAAACGGCCACCGCGTGGCGAGTCAGACATTGCGTCCCTCCGTTCTGCCTCCTCGGTTCCCGTTCTCGTCGTCGTCCCACATGATTCGTAGTATAATAAGTAAGTTGCCGCGGGGGTAATTTGCAGTGTTTAAGAGCTCATCCAATTATCCAGGATAGAGCTTGGTTGCGTCGTTGTCGTTGTTGACACGAAACGCGAATCTCAGACGTATTCATCGACTGACCATGATGTGTGAAAATACGATGGATAATCTCATATTATATGAAATATTGATAAAACACATAATACAGCAATTTAAATTCTGAAGAAATAAAGAAAATCAATTTTATGAGAAGATGAGTTTGAAAGAATTTATAATTAAACAAGGAAAATTTTAACAATAATGATGAGAAGAAAACAATTTTGATGGCAAGAGAGTAAAATGTATTATGGCAGTTTTTAATTGATCTGTTTCGATGTACCTGAAACATTGAGAAAATGACGATAATACGACGCTTAGGATGTATCTCAGAGAGCCATCCGCGCGTACAGAATCATGTTTATCTTGTCGTCGCGCAGTGCGCCGCTGTAATCATCGCCGACGTGAGACGTCTTAACCAGACTCGGTGTCAAAGTAACATATGTAAAATACCTATTTCCACGTACGTGAGCATACGCGTTACGTGCAAAGGTGGAGGTATCACACGCTGCGCGAAAGCTCGTTTGCGTTAGCCCGTGGACAAGGACGAGAGAGAGAAAAAGAGAGAGAGAAAGAGAGAGAGAGAGAGAGAGAGGAGGATATAGAATGAGAAGAGAGGACGGTTACTCAGAATATTACCTAAGACTGAAAAAATCCAGGACGAAAGCAAAGTGGACAGCCCCAGGATGGAACAAAGAGTCCACCGGCGCCTCGTTACGTTCTACCTTAAATGATGAACCCGAAGGCGTTGCTCGACTATGCAATTAACGGCGAATATTATTACGGTGGAAATGTCCCCTCTTCCTCTCTTTCTCTCTTTCTCGCACGGGTTTTCCAACACATTATCGTAAAATAAATCGAGTGAATATATTTTATAAATATTTTGTTTTAATTTATTTGAAGAACACAAACCTTTTTTTTTGATCTTTTTGTTTCTACAAGACCTTTCATACTCTCTTCCCGCTTTTGTCGCACGTAAAATAAAATTTTCTCCATATCCTTTCATGTGATTATTTTCCCGTTGTTTGATGTCAATTCGACGAAAATTAATATCAAATTACGGATTAATGAATTTTCGTCCGAGGGCTCATAATGACTATAGAGCTTAAATATAAAGTTTGCTTCGTGATCGCCGAAGGGTGGCATTGAAAGTGCGCATGTATCTCGAAATTAGCTACCCTCTGCACGCAGCCGTCCGTAGCGGTGCCCGTAAGATAACAGTCCTTTGAAGCTTTGATGCAGAAGGAGTGACCTCTGTTTCCTCCACCGGAAAGGAAAGCGTGGTCGGTAGCCGAAGCGGCGGCGTATTTAGCGCGTGTAGATTTACCTATGGTGTCCCGATGCCGCAGTGTAGCGGAGAAGGAGAAGAGGAATAGAAAGGAGATAGAACGGAGAGAGTTAGAGAAGGCTGCTGAAGCTGGAGCACAAATCAATTAGTGGGGGGCCTCGGGCTCTTTGGGATGTGGAACCTACCCTTCCGCCGACAACCCCCGATGTGCCCTTCTACTCTCGCGTCGCCGCGGAGTTAGCCTCGGTCCTCTTCTACGCTGCTTCTCGACGTCTGTCTTCGTCTTCCTTTATAGCCGAGGTAGCCACACCGAATACAGATTGCGTTTCAATCTATACACTAACGAGTGTTTAGTGTTTACCGAACCGCGAGCCGACCGCCTTTGCTTTGCCCACAATTTCCGCGTCCCTATGTACAATAAACGAGGAGACTGCGGTCTCGCAGCGCAGTCTCACCGTAAAGCACGATAGCGCCATGAAATTGTGCGACTTCCGTTGAAAAGTTGAAGTTATATCAGGTGAAAGAACACACAATCGCGTGATTAAGCCATATAATATTTGGCTGCATAAAAAAGCTTGTAAAAAAGCGTTCCGTCATAGTCTAACTATTACTATTGTAACTAATAACGCAAAAGTTACGTTGTGCGAAAGAAATGTTAATGTAAAACAAATAAAAGAATAATCAAGGTGACAAATAACGCATCATAAACGTCACTTTCGATTTATCGACCGTTTGGTTTTCTATCTGAACGCAGTCCAAAACGCGTCGCAGTCCTATTGTTTTATAAATGTCCCAAAGCTGTGATCGATACAACAGACGTCGCAGGAACGCGCATAGACAGGTAGATAAATGCGCACAGCTCGCATTTAATTACAGGAGTATTTTATCGGTACGAAGCCATTGGTCGTCCGTCCGTCCGTTTATCCGTCGTTCGGTATTTCGGGCGCAACAACATCGGCCGAACCCGATGGGCTCTGTCTCGTTCTCCCTCTTTCTCTCTCTCTTTCGCAGACCTGCACATCTCCGCGGTCTCCGAATATTTATGGGGGCCAAAGTCAAATTAGTGGTGTACCGCGTGCACCTTTTGATTAAGTATCTGTTAACTAAAGGTAATACTTAATAAAGTAACGCTGATTTAGTGTGGGGTAGGGAAGCGCGGCATCGACCCATCGTTCGTTTTCCCATTCAAAATAAAAATGAGATATTTATGGGCCCGTGATGGGCCCTGTAAGCGCGAGAGAGCGAACAAGTTCTCGGATTGTGACGATACGCCGATGGAGTTCGAAGGGTTTGCCGCACGATGGAATGCGTATGTCTACCTGTTTTGTCGCACGAAGTTTACGATTGCATCGGCCGCGTTGTCTTTATTTCTTTGATTCTCGCCTCTCTTTCCGCTCCGTGTGCTCTTGTAATCATTATTTGTGAACACGATATGATACGCGTGAATAATTTGTGCTCCGATCGACGGTCTTGTTTTTCCTTTTGTTTTTATTTATTACAATTCTCAATAAAATTAATTCTCAATAAAAATCACGCCAATAAATTCTTATTTCTTTTTCTTACGCAGAAAGAAACTATTTTTAAATTTTGACATCGAAAACTTAATTTGTCGCCACGTAGAGTAGATAATACCATGTTTTTCGTGACATTACCTTTATTATCTTTTTCCTTTTATTTTGAGTTTTCTTCGAACTTACATGACCCGCAATCTTTCTTGACAAATAAGCCCACCATGCTCATCTGTCGCACGGGGAGGAACGAGCGAATGGCTTTGCAGTCGGGCGTTAGAATCAAGATTATGACAAGACGGCGGATATAAATTTGAAATTTAAGAGAATTCTGCCTTTATCCGGTCGCGGTGACTAGTGTTCTCCGCGTCGAAATACCGGTTCGATGTAAATCACTGTGATATGCGGGTTCGCCCAAAATTCCCGGCTAATCTCGAAATCAAACGACCGGAAAGGACATAAAAATGCTTTATCGCTGGTGACCAAAATGCACTGAAACTCCCGCTTTGGTCACCCTCACCTTGTGATCGTCCGCTTTAAGATCATGTTGCATCATGATGCATAGTGGATCTCGAATTAAAGTAATATTATTGATTTTAATATTTCTTAATAATAAAAGAGAGAGAGAGAGAGAAGAGAAGAAGAGATAAGAAAAGATAAATGACCAATCAAATATAATCTTGAATTGTGTGAAGAAGTGAGATAAAATGGATATTGCGCGATATAAGCTCGATACTGGGGGAATGAGAGTATTGAGTGGGTCTTCTGTCTCGATGTAGACCACCATGGGTGTGTTGGACCCAACCAGTAGACCTTAAATCGTCTTCACACCGGGAGGGCAACCTTGGTACCTTCGGTACCATGTAAAATATTCTGAACTTAAGTCCCGATCAAACATATATTCATTCTCCGTTGTTTACAAAATTGATACCACTTGTCTTTATATTATGTAAAAACCGGTAAGTTAATATTTCGATCATGCGTGAATTTATCGTATATCAGAAAATTTTTTTACATAAAAGAGTTAATGTATTCTATACAATTTTATCATACATTTCTCTCATGCAACATCGATATCTTCGAATATTCAAAATGTATTTGATATTTAACATTTGTTTGTTTTGAGTCGATAGTCAACGTGCGTTTGACTCTAATAAATCGGAAGAAAAACACAGTTTAAACGTCACGTATTTACCGATATACGAGAATATATCGGACATCGAAAAAAAATGATGACATTTTACTATTTGTGGCTCGATTTCTCGAAATAAAATTCTTTAGCGCATTATATCGACGTTCTGTACACACAACCGAACTCGAATTCGACTGTGAATCAAGCTGGCGGACTTCGAAAGTCAGGATTTCGAAGGGGGATACATGGATCAGGTGGCGTTCAGGAATGCGAAAGGCTTTGACATGAGATATAAGGTAGTAGCGATTCGGACTCACTGACACCTCGGCAGAACAGGACTGTAAGCAACAGGACTGTAAGTCCTGATCTTTCCTTCGTTCCAAGAATGTATTTTGTCGACCATTGGTAGTGTTTAAATATTTGACTGAGTTTCAAATATCCTCGTGACTTCACAATTTGCGATAATTGTCGAGCAACATCGAGATACGGATATGATATATCTGATATTATCGCTAATTGAGTAGACTGTTTTATTGCATTAAATTGCTTTTACTAAATAATTTTAATAATCTCTCTTTTTCTTTTTCTCCCAAATATTTACGTCACAATAAGGAAATAATCTCAAGCAGCATGTTAAGCAGAAAAATCTAGAGGATAAAGTAAAATATTTTCGCGCGCGCGCGCAAAGCTTTTTATTCCTAAAAAAAGAGAAAAATTGCAGAAACGGTATCGAGACGGATCCGTCGTGCCGTGAATCGACAAATTACTTTTCATTACCGCGATGTAATCATGGATTCAGGTGTCGCCCTCATTACCAGCACGGCCGATAGATGGGTTCACGAGGACGTAACTGGAAAGGGTAAACGAGAAGAGGACGCATGGGGGAGGGGGAGGAGAGTGACGCGAGGGAGTAACGCGGCAGCAACAAATTGAGGTTTTGAGGGGAAAAAAAAAGCATTCGCCAGCACCGTTGGTTTGCTAAAGGGAAACCCATTGATTTCCCTCATTCAGCGCGGCGCGATAATTAAATGCATTTTATACAGTTCTTCGGCGCGGCCCCGCATAACGTCGAGTAATTAATAGACATTTAAACTTTTTAATAACGAACGCTTTTATGCGTGCGGCAACCGGGTTTACTCGTAATTATGGCCGGTGAATGGATCTGTTGCATTTGACTTTTAATGCCGTCGGATCAAGCGCGGCCGCGCGCGACGTACTACTTCGCGCAACACTTATCAACTCGCGCTAATGACGGGACAAATTTTCGTGCCACGAGTATGAGGGGAGAGGAGAGGACTTTTCTCTGTGACGCATGTGCACAAATAAGTATCAAAGAATAAGTCAGTGTGCGATCGTTATAAATACCCATTGGCTTTTAATGATGATGTTTATCCGTGAATGATTTAAGAATGACTAAATGAAAAAATACACTTAATTAAGAGGCGACTTTTTCATTCGTTGAAATCGTTGTTTGTCATACGAACGCGTTGAATTGTAGGGAGTAAAGAAAACTGTAATTAAAGTTTCTTGATACTGTAGCATCTCGGGAGAACTCAAAGCTCCTCGGCCGGCGAGTTTACACGTAACGTCTGAAGCGAATCCTTGTGTCTGCATACAAGTGCGTGTACACAGTGTGCACCCACACGCACGGCCATATATCTTGAACGTTCACCGTCCAAGAAGCAGAAACTCCAGAAGTGTCACCGAGAGCGAACTTAGGTCGCTCGACCTGGGAGTTCGAGAACGATACCGCTTACACATTGTTGACCCGCGGCTGATATATCGCTTCTTCCACAAGGCAAGAGGTTCTCAGTCCTTTCTATCGAACCATCGATGCTCATTTATCTTGGTTCAGAGTCTAAAGCGGGATCTCTTAAGAGTCGTGACATGGGATACGCCGTGAAATCCTCGCTACACTGCGTTCGATGATGACTTTTAATAAAAAAAATCTAATCGATCTTTTGAAATGTATCGTATTTATTTTCACACGAAAGTTCTCTCGCCTTTCATTCTCTATTTTCTCTTTTTCTGTTTCTCTTTCTTTTTCTGTCTCTGTAAGCTCGATGTTAAATACAGAATAAACGATAAAATATTCTATAGTTCAATCACAATTATACGAAACGTTTATGAATTTATTGATTTACTTGATTAACTTCGAAAATCTTGGAACTACTCCACTGCTGGCAAGAACCAGCTTGCGAGCTTACGAGCTTTCTTGGCAGGAATAGCAGGGAAAGTTGCGCACAATTGGCTGATCATTAAATTGAGAACCAATATTGGCAAGGTTCTGCCGCGCAGCTGCCAGGAACATAAACATACGAGACTCGTATACTCTGGTCGGAGGACCCACCGATATACATGCATACGTACACCGTATTATACACATACAGCGAACGTATGGTGTAAGAGAGGTAACGTGGCCGTGTGCGCGATGCAAAGCACTAATTTGTAACCAAGTTGTCGCCCTGGTTTGACACTGCAGTAAATACGAGGGTGATAGCGTTGTATATCACTGACCCACTACCACTCCTTACCGTAGTAACACCAAGCCGAACACCGTACGATCGTAAGATCACGGCGAACCGGATTGGTGGACGCTGCCCAATGCCTTAGTTGTTTATATTTTCTTATTTGAGTTTATTTTTTTGTCATGCTTTAAAAAGGCAGCATTACATATCGCACCGAGGAATTCTTTTTAAAAGAGTCACATAATTGATTGCTGGAGTGATTTAAGACGAAAGCCGGCAGGGGGTGTATTAGAAAAGTTGTGAGCGAACGCGGTGAAGCCACGATCTCGTTGCCTCCCTCGCACCGATTAAAAATGTATCCGACAATAGAGGCTTTACGTCAAACGTCCGAGGCAGGAGTTTTCCTCATCCGCTTTCTCAGTCACGAGGAGCGAGCGCGGCGAGTGGTTAGCAACCGAGTTCGATGAAGGCACAGGGGTATGGGCGTGGAATAGAAATTCGTTATTAAAATTAATTATTCAGATCGGTAAAATGGCGATATAAGGCGCACCGACGGTGGCGGCCGTTTCGTCGAAATGAATCGTAAATTGGACCTGGTGCAGATCCAACCCCTGTAAGCGCATCTCCCACTCTCAGCTAAACTCACCATCACCATGGAAGCCCTAGCCCTAACCCTTTGCTTTTACTTATTAACCAGCCTGATTTATACGCGATTGTGCGTGAGCGAACTTTTTTCATTTCGTCCTTCTCTTCTTTCCCTTTACCTTCTAAGTACTAAGAAGTCTTACTTCTTTCTCAGTGTTAACTTTACCGACAGGATTTGTCGAGACATATTAAGAGGTTGGGAAAATTTTTTCGAGTAACCTCGACATCTGTTTATAAATCAGCTCGATCGGAAAACCCAATGAATGTTTTGGATTTTTAATGTTTCTTATCTTTTTTTATTTCAAACATGCGCACGCGCGTGCACACACACAAACACACAGTGGTTCTCAACTACGACTTTGCAGCTTCCGCGTGAGCTGCTCCTGATTAACTCGTACAATCCCGCCTCTCTTCTCCAACTCCTGCGAATCTCTGATTTGCATGAGCAAGGAATTCCTTCGGTTTAAACCCCCGAAGCTTCCTCTGTCTACCTCTATCTATCTTCCTCCGTTTCCCGACTCCCGTGCATCTTCGCATCCTCGTCGGATTCTCACGGCTGCTCCTCACGATCTTCTTCCTCGCTTCTGGGTACGAGCTTCGCTCACTCAGCCACCGGCGATTCGGGCGAGCCCTATCGAGAGCGCATTTTAATGCGAGTCTAATTTTCGATTTAATTTCGGTAAAAATGATCCGGGCTCTTGGTCGATCCCGCGGCTGCGGAGGAGAAGGCGGAGGAGACTGATTCGCCCCGCTTCAACCCCGCGGAGTATCCTCCCGCCGTTCTCTTCTCCCTCATCTTCTCTCTCTTCGTTGCCGACGAAAGTTCTCCCCGCAAAAACTCATTTGCATAACGTTTCCGTCGCCTTCCCGGGATGAAAACGAGCGAACGCCCTGCGGCTGTGTGTGCACATACATATCTGCAACTTTAGATAGCTGTCAAAGTGTGTGCGCACGGCCGTTACATGCAAGTAGCATGATTGTTGCTTCGATGCAATAAAACACATCGTCAACGTAAAATATATTATAAGCGTTCCTTGATTTTTAAAGTTAGTTATTGTTGTTTCCCGCAAATATTATATAAATAAAACTACATAATCTCTAGATAAAGAGATATGTTACATTTTGTATTTAAAATAATTGCAATAACAAGCAAGATCTCAAAGTGCGCAGTTATATTATTTTTGTGGTACGGTAACAGATCGTATTAACCATAAAATAAGGATAATTATAAATTTTTTCATTTATGTCAAATAAATTAAGACATTGCATTAGCTCGTGGGTGACCTTCCAGCAATAAAAGTGCGTTTTAGTTAAGACGGTTATTTCGAGATTAAGATTTGTTCTTGATGCAAATGAAGATATGGACGAGTAAATATCTCTTAAGTGAGAATCGTTGCTTGGAAGAAAGAATGAACCTAAAAATTGTGTAGGGCAAAGGCAAATAAAATTTTATATCTTATATATAAAACGGGTTACGTCTCGAGCACAATATAATTTGTAGCTAATATTATTTTTATCGTGGTACATTTTTTTAATTACTTTATTCCGACATCCTCTTCTTTCTTCTCAACTTGGTAGTTCAGTATCTTATTAAACAATGGTGGATGGCATCCGAATGCCCCGGAGAATCGTATTTTACACACTTTCCCACACAGACCTTACTTTTCACACTTTATACGACAACTTCGTTTCATTGCGAATAAATCTTCATTTGCTCAATTTTTCTTTTTATTTAGTTTACTACAGAACTCAAATGAGGATCTCTGCAATTTAGAGTATATTCATGTAAGTTCTCTAGATTAAATATACGTGACTCTTTAAAAATTGCTTTTGATTTCAAAAGAAGAAAAAACCTATTTGATTCATCCCCCCTTTTACTATATTTAAAAAACTAATGAACTTTATCTATTTATAGATTGAATATTTTAACAGTTCATCGTTGAAAGATGAATTTTTAATAATTAAACTGTCCTACTTTTTTAATTGTAACATTTATTTTTTTTCTTTTGCTTTATTAGCTCTTGTAAAACAGGCCGAAGAATCAAGAAAAAGTAAAATAACAGCGAAACTCAGTGCCGGAGCGAAGCGCGTCGAAGCGAACCGATGAAATTCAGACGAGGGATAATTTTTTAACGTTATTATCCGTCGGGTGGAGAAGAAGAAGGGGTATTCTGCAAATCGGTTCACCACCATCCGCCAACGCCTTCGCTCGCCCATCCCTTCGTTGATTGGCAATTTCGCGTCTTGAATTTTTATCCGGCTCAACGGCACAAAGGGGATGGAGGTGAGAGCTCCACACAAGGGGCCCCCGCGTTGCGCGCGCGGCAACCCCTTCGTTTTTAAATTATCCGCGAGATTAATCAAGGCGTCATTTTTCACGTCTAATTTGCAATAGAAGAAGAGGCACAGCAGAGGGACGACGAGGGACGGCGCGAGAGAGTCACCACGCAGAAAAGCAAACCTTATTCTTAATTGATATATTCTGAATTAATTAATCCTTCCACTGGGACGGTCCAGCGGCGGCCAGCGAGTGCAACTGGATAAAAGGGGAATGACTAGTCGGATCTCCCTTAGTTAATTAGTGCCAGTCGTAAATTTCTTTCATAGGACACTTTTTTCTTCGATTATTAGCGCATACATCTTCTGGCAACCCCCTTATTGGCTTGGCAACCCTTCCGTTGCGGATGGCCGACATCTGCCGACCGGCATCAAGAATATCGAAAGCAGTCGAAAGCTATGCTGTAAGAAAGAATTTATACATCACTATTGCTTTTATTTGTGAGAAAAGCAGTTTTATTATATAGACTGTGAGAAAATACTTTTTAATATCGGAAAAACAATTATGTGGAAGGACAAGTTTACGAAAATTGTGTAAATATTAAAATAAAAAAATTTTTTCATCTTAACTTTTATTTAAAAATAAGCGCACAATTACTGTTACATAAAAGTGTAATTCTCAGTCGTGAATGTATCGCGCAATCTTAACGCGATTACGTGTACATGATAAAAAGAGTAGCATTCGAGCGATCTCCCATGGGAAACCGTACCTTTCGCGGTGTTAAGGACGAAAGGGAGCAAATGGACGTGAAAAAAGAAAACAGCCTTGCGGTGTGACGCCAAGAGAGAGAAAGAGAGAAAGAAAGAAAGAGAGAATGGAATCGAATAGAAGGGAGAACACGGCAATTGGCCGATGAGAAGAGAGCGGGAAGCATCGGCAGGAAGCCGATGTAAAAAGCTCAAGCGACAAACGCGGTTGCCGAAGAGAGATCCTCTTTGTCGGCAACCTTGCTAATTAGTTTACTAACTTATTGACTCTTCTCCGTGTCTATACACATTCACTACCTATGAATCACGTGTGACCGACGGTTTTCAACATTGACGGATCTTGTCACCATATGGTTGAGACAGTGCGGTAAACTCGTATAACTCTTGAAATTGTTCGATTGCCTCGCGTGGAGAAAAAGGAAGAATGCGAAGTGAAGAACCGAAGAGAAGAAATTGAAAGACACACCGTTTGCTTTATGTCGCAATATTCTATCCAAATAGATTCTGCTAATAGAAGACGGAAGCTGCTTTCGAAATAACGATGGAATCTAGAAGATGGCCTCGAGGCTGTGTTAATTGTTCTTATTGCCTTGTCCGCCTTTGACATATTAGCGTATTGGCGCGGCCGATCCCGAACACGCCGGAAACATAAATATATATATACGCGACACACACCGCGACAATTATATCGGAAACGTTGACGCAACGATATCTGCTGTGTGAGCATCTATTTCGCGATGATTCCAAGCCTTTAGAACCTAAAGTTCGGTTCTCTCGACATCCCAGCGATTCTCAATAAATTATTAATGTATTTAAATATTTTAAAAATCAAAGAGAGGTGTTACATATACGGTCACATTATCATTTGAGAAATTTTAAGTCAAGTCACATCGATATGACAGACAGTTGAAAGCGAATCGATTAATTAAACTTCACAGTCGCGCTTTTGAGACGGACCGATGAGAGAACCACTCTGGGTGGTGTAACAAACGGGAAGTAGCGTCAGTGCGTTGACAATAGTAATTATTGTTGATGCTGAAATTTCAATTTTGCAATTGATGCAACATCTGGAAAGCATCGGTGCGCCTGTGTGTACAGGGACGTGGACTCCGTGTGTGATGCACGTATGACACACGTAACCACAGAGAGAAGTAGAGAAACGGTAGAGGCACTGCGGAGACGCGAGCCAGCCAGAAACCATCATAAAGGTTCGGTTCTCCCTTTGATACGCGTACGGTAACGTATTTAGTTAGACATATCATTCGGTTTCCATCTATTGTACTCCCGGCGAACAAACTTCCTATTTGTTTGAACGTTGAAACGCACACCTTCCCATCCGATTTACCACCCGCATCCCACGTGACCAGAGAATGAGGCATGCGTGCCTCCTATCAAGAAATAAGCTCCGCTATTGTAATTACCTGAAAATAACGTTTGGTCTCTCGGTCTAAAGTTGCAAACGGGAATTAGTCCTTTTGTTCAGGTTCGCTCAGAAGTAATATTCAAGACTGGCAACGTGTTTTCATTACCATTTGAAATTGGTTAAAGCATAATTTTCTGCGAAATAAATGCGCACCGCTCAATCGACGCAAGAAGTAATCGGACATTTTGCTATTCTTTCACTCTCAATCTGAGAAAGAACAGGTACTTTTCTTAATTATTGTGTAAACAATTAAAGGTGAGGACTTGTCCTCCGCGCCGTTTAAGTGATGGTTCGTCGGGGATTCCCGAGACGGTTTTATCCACAGATTCTTAATAGCAAAGACGTTCCGCCTAACGACCGACTGCGGCATGCTGGGTCCTTTGGACTCGCGGACGACATGCCTCAATAGATTCATCGAATACTATCGAAGGAATTTCGCAAACAATTCCGACCAATCGACACACGATCTTGGGAACTACTCGCCGAGCCGCCTCTCAAACGGCGCGCAGTATCGTCTGCTACACCGATTCATCGTAAATACCAGTACGTATTATATCGGCGGCGCGGCGCCGGTACGCGTACAATTGTATCAAAATTTAATTATAAGACAATTCAAATAATGATACTTGACATTTTACATAATCTCGGAATAAGTTATTATAGATAGTAAAATATTATTTAAAAAATATATTTTATGTAAAAAGTTATTTTATTGCCACAACGCTAATATGTTTCTGTATCGAATCGTTAATGTAAATATAATTGTCGAACAGGTTTGATCAAATCGAAAAATCGAATTCGATACCTTTGCAAATAGTTGACCGGTGTGAGAAACGCGTCGGTCGGCTTCAAATCAAGAAGGCCCTAATTCCAACAAGAAGTCGTCGCGGGGCGTTGTTCCCAGGATCAGCTGGCCGGCTGACGGCATTTCTCGGACATACCCATCGTACCTCATCGACCGGTTCCAACCAGTAACAAGATAGGCTTTCCTGATGTCCCTTGAAACCTTAATGCACACTTACGATTGCAATTTCACGAATTGTCGTACTGCTTTCAATAATTAGCGCAATTAACAATCGATTATGCATTAATATATTTCAACTCGCATCGTATCAAAATTTTTGAACATTAATAAAATATATTTAAAATGCGCGTATTTAATTATCTGAGTATTCAGATAATCAAATAAATAATCTATTAAATATATAAATATATTTTTCAAATGTTAACAAGTGTTGTGTATACAAAAAAGAAGAATAAGGAGCGAATAAAAAAAAAAATTTGTTGAAAACGCGCAATAAGCGTGATATGCTTCATGTTTTGAAGGTGTTTAAATCCTTTTAATACGATTCGAAAGAAAAGTCGAGATTTCAAGGACGCAGATGCGGCTCAATCAATGCCGCGTACTCGAGGCCGCACGCTCGACCTAGCCAAGGACGGCCAACAGTTGCCTGCATTCTACGTGTTCTTGCCTTATTTGTATGGTATAATGCAGGTGATCTCCTCTTGCTCAAGTGAGCACTAAACCGACGACATTTTCTGAATGTCGCACGTTGACGCTCACGACTGTCTGACGCTAAAACTCGGAATTCGCGAATAGGAACAAGCGAATAGGAAAACTTCGTCACAAAATCCAACTCGTATGGAATCGTCCGACCAAGAATTAAAATTATTTCTCCGCGCGATTTCTCGTGACGATATCATACAGAGAAAGAGAAAGAGTATGAGTGCGGGAAATCAAACTCGACTGTCCTCTTCGAATGTTCGTGGAATCCCGTTTTCCTGGCGGATTAATCCGCTCTTCGAGCACGATCCATTTGAGAGTATCCTCGCGACGCAAGTAGGACGCAGCTTAAACCCTTCTTTCCGTTTCCTCCCATCCGGCCCATTGTCGCAGAGCTAAGCACAGATTTATTATCGCGTTGAGACCCACCTACTCTTTTCCTCCTTCTCGTCGTCGTAGCCACCCTACGCCGTCTCCACTTCCAGCAGCCTCAGGCCCTCCGTACTAACCGGTCTTAGTCTCGTAAGAGAAATACATTCATCGAGTATTCTATTAAGAATCTGCACTCTCCCGCGGATAAACGAGCGAAATAAGGTTCTTCCACCAACTTCTGTTTCCTTTTCTCTCTTTCTCGCCCTCCCTCTTCCCACTCGCTTGCACCTTCTGTATCGCCCAATCTTCCTCTCTCGTTCTTCTTCCATTAGTCGAACGATTTCAATCTCTTGCGTTCTCGACATTGTATGTGTGTGTGTGCGTGTATGTGTCGTTTAAATCATCTGGTCAAAGAAAATTACGAGAACAATTCTGTCACGTGTTAGAAAAATTTATTAAGTTTTCTGCTTTCATGCAGTAAGTATTTCCATAAGTATTTGTACATGTTTATCAATCAAAAATGACATCTGATATTATTGATAAAATAAAGTTTTTTGTTATATAATTTTAGACACTCGACAGAACAAAAACAACGTATTTCGCGTCTTTTATCATTTAGAAATCTGTGATATTATCGGATGTTATCGCTGTAAATCAATGTTATTATCGGCAGCCGATCATTATTAAAAACTCACGTTGCAAAAAATTAATTACTCCCGACTTTTGTGATCAAGTCGTCGCTTTTGAAAACCGCGTGCGCGCTCGTCATTAATCTCAGAAAATCCGGAATTCAGCCGCGTCAGCATGCCAAACTCGCGTCGAACACCCGGTGCATGCTACCGGATAATGACAGGAGACGTGTAGCACGCGTTGCACGGAGAAATGCAGAGAAGTGCCTTTACGCACAGAAGAGTCTGTTCCGTCTTTATATATACACACTTGTCTTCTTCGTCCCCTTCTCTCCGGTCTACAAGATGCACCTGTTCGCCGCAGGTCGACTCGGGCCAGTCGAGAGAAAACGATAATTAGCTCATTTCAATAATTGACAGGCCGACGCCGCTTGTGTTCGCTCTAGTCGCAACGCATCTGGCATCAAAGTGTTCTAGACGCGCACATACATTCGCGCGCGCATTCGCATCGATGACCATCGCGTTACAGACCGCGTGTTACATTACGTCGACGCTGCCGGGTCTTTACGCAGCAATAAAACGCGTGCACACGCTTATTTCACATCTGAACCGACTCGTCGACAACGCTCGAGGCGACGTTGTCCATTGTTTCCCCTCTGCGTCCGCGGCGCGTCGGCTCGGTGCGCTCTGCACGTACGAGCCTCTAAGTCTTCCGCGTGAAGGTGCAATCGAGGCGCGTTGCATCTTCTCGCGTCCTTTCTAACGCCGTTTTCGCGTAACGACCACTAGCGTGAGCGCGAGCCGCGTGCGCTATCGTCCGCAATTATTGCAGTTTACGCGGGCACGAAAGGCGCGGCAGTAAAATTCTCTTCGAATTGCGAGCGAAGTATGAAGAGAAAAGACGGAGGGAGACGAAAGTGAGACGGAGACGGAGGAGGGTACGGCCGGAGGCGAAGACGACGACGTGGTGGAAAGAAATCGCGTACGATGCTCTTGAGAACGGGCTCGCTTCGCCTAGCGCCTTCTTCTTGCTCGTGTTTTTCCCTCTTCCGCGGCCGGCCAGGCAAATTGCACCAGCCGCGTAGAGAGAGATGCCTGAAATTGAATATTACTCGCGCGCCGAACGACTACGCGCGCTGAAGAGGTACTATAGTGACAACGAAGAGCAGTCGAAAGATCTTTTATGTGCTCCTGATGACTATGGTAGATGATAGCCGCCTTTAGACATGCGACGAATGGTAATTGGTTTGCGATCCTAATCTATTCTTCGCTGAACAACTCGAGAAAAATGCACTTGAAGAAACAAGAAAATGAGACACGTAGATAACACAAAACAGAAATAATTGCATCGCGCTTTCTCTCTCTCCCTCTCTCTCTCTCTCTCTCTTTCTGTCACTCTCTAGTTTTATTAAAACCATAAAGTCTTCTCTTTGTCATAAGATACGTGTCATTTAAAAATTCATTGGTAATATCTAATTATTTTAATTATTCAAGATGTATATTCGGATAGAGCCACCCGAAATAGTCGGATATTCAAATACTCACTAATCTTACGCTGCTTTTCTGAGAAACTCAACATTTAATCTATAGCCGCGTATAAATCCGATGCCGTACGAACAAATAAATATCAAGTAGACACAAGGTCTCTAGATATTTATTTGATAAACAAAGTTCTAAAACAGATCCTATAAGTCGCCTATGGTCGTAGCACCAACGAAGGTTTCTTCCAGTTAACGGCCACAATATATCACGAAAGTTTCATTGGCTATGGTTAGACATCTTTATAAGAGCCAAACTATTCAGCTCCCCCGAGTCTTCGTTATCATTACCACCACTCACACGCGCCATACTTAATAACAATGTTGCTCTCGACGTAATGTACTATCGGTATCTAACCGTGTGTTACGTGTATACCGAGCATATCAGAAATGCGAAATGCAATGAAGCAATTGTGTTCCCGCTTGCACTCGGAATTATTAATCCTCAGAACTTTCCATAGTTGTGAGAACGCGATTAAGATATCTCACAGACAATAAAAATTAGTCACGACATTCGTACTGCGAATATTCTAACACGCTAATATCGAAACTTTTACGTTAGCTGAAACTTATATTTCCGCAATGTTATTCCGCATCCCGCATTGTCACGCGTCTTTCGCCAGCTTCAACTTTGCGTCGCGCTGCGCATTTTCATATTCGTTACCCTGCAATTACACCGTCGTCGATACCATCTTCAATATTATAAACCGTTCTAATTGTCTCGTCGGAGAGAGCTTCGCGACTTCGTGCAACGCAAACGATCGCAATCGTCGAAACGATCATTCTTCCGTCGTCTCACGCGAAGTCTTCGATCCACGGCATCCATAACTCCCCTCACCGGTTTCGTCCCCCCGCGGATCAGTCCGCCGCGGGTCGAGCGGCGAGGTGGAGGAGGGCGAGGGTGGCTAGCACGAAACGGCCTTATGGAAGCCTCTTAATCGCACCCCCGTCCGAGTTTCAAAGTTTACGGGTTAAAGACCGGCTGCGTTATTAATGCACGGATTCCGTGATAGCGGCGTCCGGTCAATATATCTCGCGTTTCCGAGCGATTCTTCCGAGCGAAACTATACCACCCCCGCTGTTCTATAGTCTCCGATCGATCAGTCTGTACACGTTTTGCTAAAACTCTCTACTGTTTTGCTCCACAACAAAGAAAAGATGTAGAACAAAGAATGTGCTTACACTCCTCGAACTCAAGGAAGATTTACTCTCTTTCTTTCTCTCTTTCTCTCAGGTTAGATATTTTATAAACGTTATTCCTGCAATTTATTCGCGCGCGCATTGAAATTGACTCTGTCGGACGGCCGATCTGGAGAATATTCTAGCAAACTGCCGCTTCGCATTATATTCTTTGCATAATAATTATGACGATAATGAGGGTTTACGATAGAAGCGCGGCATGTTCCGTACGCTCTCTCTCGCCGGTACTTTCCGCACTCCAATTTGGGATTGGCGAATGTGTTGCCTTGTCGAGTTTCGCGGGAATTTCCCACGTCTGTAACTTTTTCTCCCGGTACATCAATTCTGCAAAAACCGACCAGGTATTGTTGCCTTATTACATTTGAGAATTTCTAGCGCGGTAGAAATGGCCCTTTGCTGAAAATGATTCCCATTGCGTTTATGCACTTTTCTAACAATGAGCAAACATGTTTTTCCGTTACACTCTCGTTATAATAAAGTTATTAAATGCAATGCGCAATATCACTTTGAACAAAATATGGTTGGTTTGAAATGGCAAGAAGATTTTAGATGCTCATTCTCGTATTTTAATGCGAAACCATATACATAGATATCCTCTTGGATATTCATATATAATATATATTTCTCATTTTAATAGCACGAGTACTAATACTTTCTTTTTACCGACGTTACTTTTATATACACAGAGTGTCACAAATATAGAAATTTATATTATAATAATATTTGAATATGTATTATTAATTATTAATTATATACGTATTATTAATTACTAATTATCAAAGTTATTACTATTACATAGTTATATAGTTATTACTATTGATATTACATAGTTATTACTATTGATTTTATATGTAAATAATTGGCAAGAAAAATTTCTTTTAAGATAAGAAAACTTTTTACTTTTTCGACACACGCATACATGCACAAATGCAGACTTATGTATTTGATTATTTATTTACATCCAAAAGAGAAAATTTGTTTTTCTTATTAATAAATCTATATCGTTTTTGATTATTATAGCTTTCTGATCGTCTTCAAGCCGCCTTGGAGACAAAAAGAGAACCAATTCGATTCGGCACGAAGTTTGGCGAGAGAGGGACCGCACGCTTCGGAGGATGTCGTTAAACTTCTTGAAATTGGAATGCAAACAAACCTATTATCGTAAAGTCAAAGGGGAAGACAGCCGTTTATTTAAAAGCCTGAGCGCATGCATAGTGCATCTCTTGCTCCCTCAACGCGTTTTACATGCCGCCGAACTAACAGACCGTCAGTGCGCGCGCGCGCGCACGCGTGTATCCTCCGCCTCACGAAAAGTGTATGAAGAGTAATTAAATCCTCGTCCTGTCTCATAGTTGAGGTCGACTGCAAACATTGCCTTGAGGCACTTGTGTATTTTGTTAAATATTAAAATAAAATACGATCAATAATGTGCGTCAGTATAATTATTTTGTTTTTTTTTTGCATGTCTTTTGAGTGAAAATAAAATTCTCTGACTATGAAATGATTATTTAAACTTACTAATGTTATATATTTGCACAACACGAATATTCAAAAGTGTCATAAGTGGTAAGGTTTATGGTACGAGTTGTGAAATTCCATCTTTAGGTAGAAGATGAAATAAAGGTAAGCGTCTCCGTTTCTATCTGCGGGAAAATGATTCGTTGCATATTCTATTATCCTTAATAGCGACGTTCTCGATCTACGCCCATTGTGAATTCTACTTGGCCGCGTGTGCTTGCGTCAGAATTATGGCTTCTCGGTGTAATTTCGTAGAAACGCGCATCGATCCGTGAGAAGTGATTTATGTTGCGAAACTAGAGTTTAGGCGTAACATGTTTATTTATAGAATATAAAGTAAGAAACATGTAGATATATTTTTTTATTATATATATATATATATATATATATATATATATAACACGTACAATATAATATATAATACACCAAACTTCTAGCATGATAATAGCATTAAAACACATTAATAAGATGAGTACGCAAGCAAACTTAATTTATCAAATAATACAAGAAGAATAACATAATCAATTTCTTTCTCGTCACACCTGGCAAACGTCGAGCACACGATATCTCCCTCGAAGAATTAGTTCGGTCTGATTTGTACTGATATCGCTTTTCGGACGAGCATTAAGGAAGCAATCTTCCGCCCCACGCAATTCACTAACGAATCAAGAGCGCGCGAGAGAATATCTCCATCTGCGTTACGATTCGACCGACAATCGGGTATCTAAGTAGGTTAATAAACGGGCCTCGTCGATGCTGCTAGATTCCCATAGAACCAATCGGCCGCGCATCACGCAACGTCTGAAGCGCCACGCAACGAATTGCACGCATCTCTCTGAACCTTCCCAAATTATCCAAAGCTGAGTCAGAGGCATAAGTTTGCCACGGGAATGCTATTCTAGAGTAAGCAACATTGATGATAAAGTTTCATGCGTATATATAAGTTAAAATATATTATGATAAATATTAAATATAAATTAAAAATATGAAAAACTAATAATAATAATAATGACAGTTTTACGGTTTTTTTAAATACTACTGCTGACATGATACATTTAAAATTATTTAATAGAAAAAAGAAATTTCTTTCAAAAACTAAAACGTTAAAAATGCTTGAGAGACATTTTTTCACTTAAAATTTTAATAACATTTCAATAGAAAAAATACACGATGGGAGGTAAAACTTCCTCTCATTGCGGAAAGACTAACCTGACATTAAATCCAGAACAAAGAGACCGCTGCTCGATTCCCACGAAATAATAGAAAATAAATATCTGCCCGATGAGATTGTTCGTGCTAGTTGCGGATGTCTTCGTGACACCCCTCTTTTGCTGCCTTCGTGGTTCGATGCATCTGGGAAGGAAAGGTGCGTACGTGCAAGCGAGATGACGAACCCGAAGAAAAATACATCAGTGTTCCACACGCGCGATTCGATTTGCGTCGGTTTCCACGCTAATAGAATTGTAAAGATATTTTCGTCGACGCTTCTGCTTGTGACTAGATTCTATTCTTTCTTTCTGTACTAAAAAACGATCAGTTTTGATCCAAGTTTTTCACATTATTGATTATATAAGTATAAAGTACTGAATATATATTTTTTTAATCTATCGTTTCATCAATTTTTTTTTTTTTTTTTTTTTTTTTTTTTTTTTTGTCTTACGTGAAACGTTTTCTGAGGGAAAGAGAAAAAGAATAATTAATTAATTTGTTACCAGCACATGTAATTTTGACATATGTGGTCACGAAATGACACATTGAAACATGATAAGAACTACAACAGACTGGCCGATATCTGAGCGAGTCATCGCTCATCGGCGATGTTCCTCGAATGTAGGAACAAATGACGCGGTCGAAAAGAGAATCGACCAGCTGTTAGAAGAAAAATTATCACCTCCAGGTTTTCGCGCGGGAACTGCGTAAAGGACAGGTGCGGCAATTAAAAGACTCACCGTCGTCATTTGTTTCCGCGGTGATCTCGACGGCGTATCTTGCGAGTTTGCTTTTATAGTCATAGTTTCGTGAGCAGGGGTGAACAAAGTTCCACCGCGTGCTTGAAGAAAGTGGAGCCAACCGAAGGCGAAGAGCGCAGGTTACGAGTCATTGTTGTTCATGTTTCAAACGCGAGCGCGCGCGTTGTGCGCGTTGTAATGTATAATTCAGAACGAGACCTCGCGAGTCTAACATTTCGTTGAATAACAATCTGATAGCATTCATGATATCGATAATATCGTTTCTTATAAATCCCGTGAGAGTTGTATATTTTCGTCCCCCGCGCTAACTCTTACGCTTTGCTGAAAGAATGGATCGTTATTAAGATAGTTATCAAGGAAATTCCCTGACACGGTCCATTATTCTTATCTGGACGTTAATGGTGGGAAATGATATTGTAAGTATATTCGGCTGCGGCAAAGGGCGAGGTGTGAATCGGATAATGTTGGCGATTAAATACGCGTGGTAACGATGCAAATTATAATCGGTAAATATTTCAACACGTTCTCTCGCGGTCGCTCAACATACACATAACCATATCATTTTTCTACGAGGTATCTAAAATCGAAGAAATGATAAACATCTTTACGTTTTATCTTTGAATATTGTTTCGATTATTATTTTCTGTACACCAGAGAAACGCGCAAACAACAAGATTTTATCTAACTATCGTTTATTAAATATGACTACGAATATTTCCGCATCTATTTGCATCATAATAACGCGTCTTTCCGGAATCGGATTTGAATTTATCGAAATTTAAAAGCGGAAAATAGAAGAAGCGCGAAAAACAATAAACGACTACGTCAGGGATTGTTACGTATGTGCCAAACCAGGATGAACGAGCTGAATGTAACGAGGGCGGGGTTGAGGTTCGAGAGGGTAACAGGTGGTCGAGCAGGAAACATAGGCTATATAAGAGCAGATACTAGCAAGTGGTTAGCATAACAATTGCACCAGCTACTGTGTTATATGTGAACTCGAATGATTTATGTACGGACACGCGTTTGCGCGCGTCTCGAACGAGAAATTCGCAAAAATTGTTTTTATTTGGTTGATGACACGTGTTTCACAAGATAATGAAAAAAAAGTAAGATATATGTACATACAATTACGTGTAATTTTAATATACACGTGTTGTACTGTGTCATTATTGAAATATTAAATACACACACGTTTCAATACACGTTACCGCTAATAATTTGCGGTTGAATTTCCTATGTGTCTCTCCTTGCCAACGTATTGAAATGCATCTGACTCAACTCGTAAGTCAGTCGACGGTTACAGATCATTATCGATACGCAATAACGATTAAGTGTGTACCTTCGTGAACAGTTCCTTATAACGCCCTTGATGTCATCACGATTGTGACACAAATAATGAGTATCCGCCGGAAGCGCTTCCTTCCCTCTTACCGTTTCTAGTTTTTCCTGTGAATCTTCGCGGGCCCTCTATTATTTTGTAGTTACCTTTTTTTCTTTTCAGTCGTACCATTTGGCTCTTTACCAGAATGATTTGCTATTTCGTTTTCGAACAATTCGCCGACAGCAAAGTCCAATCCCGCTGTCATTTAGACGCTTATCGAGCTCGCACACACAAAGATACACAGTGAAAGGAAACGATTTTTTTTCATACGACAAAAACAATCAACGTATATCGCAATAGCATCAATGGCAGAGTGAAGACTTCAAACAATTTGGTCGAATACGCGAATGGAAAGACAAATGAAGAAGAGAGAGAATGCAGAAGACGGATGGCGAGGAACGAAGAAGTCGCGATGTCTGGTAGGCGTGCGTTCACGCCTACTAATTACGATTCTAGACGTTGTTATGCGCGGTTCTCCCCTCCGTCACGAAAGCGTCAGTGTCGTCTCGAAAAGCATCAGTAAGGCATGACGGAGAAAAACCCACACCGTATAGCCAATCGAAGTGGTAACACATACGAAGGGTGTAAGAGCCGTGTGGCAGAAAGGGTGGAGACTATAGGCGCTGCGTTTTGCTCTTTCGCGCGAAGAAACGGCGGACCCGACTCGCGCCTCATCTTCGTTTGGTCCCCGCCGCGCCGCCGGCAGATACTGACCGTCTGCCGCCGCAAGGTAATTACGAACGCTCGGCCGGGGCTGGTCCCTCGAGAGGTGAGTGACAAAAAGCCGCGTCTTAATGCAAACGCACGGCGGCCCGGGCAGTAACTCGTTAATTATAGGCCGCCTCTGATTGATCCGCGGCCACTTCGCCTCGGTATCCGCGCGCAGCGGATGCCCAGCGAGCTCCGAGATATATACCAACACCCTGTCGATATCCGGCGTAGCACGCGCTGCCAAAAAGCCTTCGAGACCGGGCGCGGTGAAAAAAAATTAATTGAAAAATACCGACAAGAGCCGACGTTGAAGACGCCTCACGAGACAGAGAAAAAGAAAAGACATCGCCGCGTGATGGTGACGCTGTAGGGTTTTAAAAAGACCTACGTTTAGAATACTGGCCTCCTTTTTCACATTACGTCGAGTAATGCATGCGTTCGCGAAGAGTCATTTAGAATATCCGGTTGATGCAGAAGTTTCGGTCGATTCGAAAGACTGAGCACGCAAGAGGCGTTCGACAAAGTGTTCGAATGCCAGATTCGCACATGTATTTTTTATTTTAATATGAGTCAATTATTTGATTACATACTCGCACATGTTCTCTGTTACAAACTGTAAAACAAATATGACATACAAAAATAAAAATCTTGCGTCGTTGGAATCAAATAACATTGTAATTGAATTGATTTCAAAATCGGGAAAACCCAATTCGCTCGTTTGACAAGAGGATAACTTAATCCACCAGCAATTTGTTTCAACGCACATCCCCGCGAATTCGATTCCGACGATCCCGTCTAGGCGGTGAAACGCAGTCGCTATCTTCATGACGTCGAGCTGTTGCCTTTTTGCATCGTTGCTGTAATTCAATTTGCGTCGCGGTAAGAGCCGAAAGAGCCGTGCACCGGCGCTATCGACACGTCAAACGTAAACACATGCAGATTAGATATTTTCCTACGATATGACGCAGGCAAAGGATTCACCATCACGTGCGCGAAGTCGAACCGTGGCGGCGATGGTTACACATAGCAATGTTGTGCGCCCGCGCACACATGTTGAGCGAGTCTATCAAACCACACTACCTAAACCTCGCTAGTCCGCATACTTCACCTATCTGCATGACGATATCGCCGAGTGCCGTGGCCGAATATAAGCGGATATTGGCTATACATATTTATAGGAGCTTGCTGGACTACCGGGCTCTTGTAACCCGCGTTCGTTCAGTTCGTTTCCAGCACCGCCCTTTGCCATCAGCATTTTGTTCCACTTCCGCTCTCTTCTGTCGCTTCGTCCCTCTTTGTGATACTCACTCGCCATTCCTCGTATCTTCCCTCGTTTCTGCGTCTCCGTTTCGTCCCTTTTTCGCCGACTCTTTACCGCTACCGTTCAGCTCGCATTGTCGTCTTCGTCGTTCTTTCTCTCTCTCTCTCTCTCTCTCTCTCTCTGTCGACGGTGTCGCCAAAGTGAGGTAGAGCAGCCGTGTAAGAGCAAAAGAGAGGCAGAAGTATAGAATCCTTTGTCCGGCGAAGAACCTCCGTCACACAGAAAAATATTTGCGTTATTATCTATTACCTCGAGCGGAAAATTGAAATTTTCCGTTGCAGTGGGACAGCGCTCTAGGGACATACTAATGACAACAATTCACGTCCCGACGAACTATACGTTTAATTTTTATTAAATGCCGCGCAATTGAATTACGCTGCAGCAATGTACGGCTGATGATACTGATGTGACGCGACGTTGTAGTAGTAGATGCGCATCACGTTAATATTACAGAAAGTCATTTTGCGCCGTCTGATGATCGTTATATTTAGAATTTTTGTTTATTAAAACTTTCACACAGAGGTTTTGCTTTTCACAAATGTTACATAGTTCCGCAACACCCAACTTTTTATTATTCCAATTGAATTCGACAACTAATGTAATTAAATACTGAAATTAGTAAAAATATATTGCAAATTTCTTTTTTTTTTTAATTCAATTCTATGATCGTCATAAAAAAAAGAACAGGTGCGATCAAATCGCTGTCATATCGCAATACTGTCGCGGCGCAAGGTGGACAACAATCGCAAAAGCAAAAGCGTGTCTCTAAATCGCGCCCGATGGCATGAGGTTTTTCTTCGACGCAGAGGGCCGAGAGCGCAGGCATGCTCTTCGCCAATTTGCAAGGTGCAACTCGCCGCGGTCGCATTAGTCAAGGTGCCCTATCGCCTCGCAGCCATCGCTTAACGGTATGCACCAGCAGGCGATTGCGATTCGTCCGCGTTCTCCTTCACTCCGATCGCGATGACGTTAATGATCTGCTTAATTACGGCGTGACGCGGCGAAAGGAACACACGACGAAGTACTTTTTATTCAGTTTCATAAGTGTAACGTGGGGAGAGAAGGGATTGTACGTCGGATATTTAAGTAATATTCGATACACTCGAGTATATTCGAATATAATACTCGAAGTATTTTTAATTAATTTTATTTTTTTAATATTTATTTTAATTGTCTCGTAGTTGGTTTCGCGTCATGCGTTCTGTTTGTCTCACATTTTGCGCCTTCTCTTCCTCACACCTTTTCACTCGTGCGTTTGATTTTGGACGCGAATTCTTAGCCGACACGCGTGACCGATGAGCAACGTGCGACATTCTGACGAGTTTCAATGTGCGCGTCCTCGTTACATGTCTCACACGCTTCGTAGTACATTCTGCCGGTGTCGCCTTTAGAATTACGGAAATTTCGTTTCGCTCCTTTTCTCCTCAGAGAAAACACGCGTACACTCTTGGTGAAAGCAATTTCGCTCAGTCAGAGACACGCATTAAGAATTGAAATATTTAAGTGTTTGTAGGGTTTTAATTAATTTTGATCATGATAATTAATCATCACAAGACTTTTTATACGCTTGCTTTTAACTAAAATTAATTGCTTTAACTTAAATTCAGCACAGATGTGCGTGGAAAATTTTCACTCGTAAGTAAAAAAATCGCTCGCAATCGAGAATGTGTCATTGCTCGGAAGAATTCGATGACCGCCGAAGAATTCGCGCAGCCATACCTTCGCAAAATTACATCCTGCTTTTAGAAACGATAGGCATCATAATGACACAAGTCTTACGCCGTTACAATTAGCTACAACGAAGAAACAAGTTCGACGTAGCTCGGCGCGGCCGTTCGCGCGAGCTCGTTACGCGTCTCACGCGTGTCCTCGCCGTCAGATCTGCCTCGCGAATCAGTCTCACCCATGTGCTTCTGCTAATGCCTCCTAACCGTGGCCGTTCCTTCGTCCGTGTGCAAAGCCGCGGGCATTGCGCGTGTGTGCATGAATAGCGTGGACGCGAGAGCGCGCGCGTTCCCCCGCGTTATAATTAATGCGATAATTATTAGCACGAAAAGATCGTATCTGCGGTCGGTCTTTTCTTCGGTGGTTTTTCTGCCGTTGAATTTTCTTGTCCCCACTATGCGGGGCCACCGAACTCCGATGTACGACGTTCCCGATGCGCCGCCGACTTCACGTAGAAGTTAACGCCCGAGCACAGGTGAGCGCGCGAGATTGGAAGAGACGGAAGCGAAAAGGGACACACGTTCGTACACGCTCCACGGAGCGATGAAATCAATTCTGACGTTGTTGCTGCTTTCTCCGTGGCACACGATCGTTCGGAAATGCAAGCCGCCGCGCCGCGCCACGCCAAGCGGTCGCGGACATCGAAATTGGACGCAACGTTGGTTGCCTTCTGCTATTTATGCAAGAAGCAGCGTATCGGAGCGCATTGAAAACTGCCCGAAGCGAATTTCATGGTTTCTTCACTAATAATTCAACATGTAACTGACATATAAATCAGAATGCAGCATTTTTTAGAGAGGCAATATTTAATTCAGTGATTTTGTACGATCTTTACATTTATATTTACGTAAATCAACACAATTTTATGAAACTTATATCACAATTACACTGGTACAACATCGAACTATATTTTTATTCGGACGCATTGTTATTTATGACAGTTGTCTATTGATGAATATTTATCCAATAAATCATGATTGTTCATTGCACAATCGCCTATTGCTAGCGCGCTTGCTGACAGCAATCTCATTATAAATCTCGTTATGTGAACATGTTGATTTATACATACGAAACCACGAAGAAAGAAGATGATTGATACGATATGTATTCACAGAAAAAAATTTCACACTTCGACTTATAGATCAGGTCGAATTGTTAAACTTGTCGGATATCTACGCACCAAGTTAATTGAAAGTAACGTAGCGTTGCTGAAGCTAAAAATTACAATGATAGGTAACGCAGGCGAAGCGCTCCCTCGGCTGCATTCTTAATGCGGTTGATTTTTCTTCCCGCTATAATTGCACGGTGAGATAGTCGATTATATTTCTCTACAATAAAATCGGTGCGCGTTCGCGCTTGGTTTTGCGCGCGCCGAGATCTCGCGATGAAATCAACCATTATCTAAACTGATATAGCACTTCGGCTCGCAAAAAAAAAAAAAAAAAAAAAAAAAAAAAAAAAAAAAAAGAACAGATTCAGATGCAGTAATTATTATTCAGACGCACTTTACTGTTTCCCCTAGTTGAAATTTAATTACGTTACGCACGTGGTAAAAGCGATTCAATCGTGATTGTTCTCTAAAATAATTGAAACGCGTCGAGTGGAGCACACTTCATGCGTTTATAATGCGCTAATAAGCGCCGGTAGGGAGCGATAGGAGAAACTACGTGTACGCGAATGTTTTTTAGCAAATGTCAGTGAAGTAATTACGCTAATTATATTGCAGATTGTAACAAGCTGACAGAAAGAGGCGGCCATCACGATTGGTTGACGCTTCACATGCGATATATATAATCTACTAGAAATTATGAATCTCGATATTTTCACATTATTACAATAAGAAAAGCAATAAAAATACAAAAAAATATATATATATATATCAGCGTCGCTATTTAATGCGAACGATTTCCACAAGTTTATTCAAAAACTGTATTACTTTGTAGTTTGCGATTGAACGCGAGAGATTTAGCAGAAAATCTATTATAGAACAATCTATTATATTAATAGATTGTTAAGTGTTTTATTGGGTTTCGATAATACCGGCGCGGTCCGTTTCATGAAAATAAAACGGAGAACTTAAGTGCTCGCCCCTACGAATAATTGTACGGAAATCGCACTTGCATCTAGTTAATCACCGCGTTTCGCTCGCAAGTCCCGCGCGTTGCCAAGATTCCTTGTCGCGAAGCGGCCGAATTACTTCCCAATAAAATCAGATCGCCCCGCCCCGCGGTTATTTTGAACAAGCTGCATTAATTTTATCTACAATGTTTCTCCTCCACTGACCGTTGGCATTGCTCCACCGTGACGTGAATAAATGTCGCCGCGGCTCACACCAGCGCCGAAAGCGCGGTAACAATAAGGAGAACAGGACGAGCGGTGTGTCCGCCGAGTAATCGCGCGCGCGCGGTCTTCTCGTCGAACCGCGATTCGAAGAAAATTTCGCCGCGGCTTTAATTGCCGCCATCTTTCACCGGCGAGAACAACAATGTCGGACCCGGTCTGCAAAAAGACCAATGTATCCGGCTCTCCATTCTTCGCAGACGCGAAGGGCGATACGAGGCCGGGCTGTAAACGTAACGCGCTGCACGCGCGTCCCGAGAGTATCAAAAGGGGACTTATTATTGATGGCGTATTGAAACGGTATGAGCACGGTGATAAAACGCGATGGGCCCACGGCGCCGTGGAGGTCCCCACTTAACGTCCGACGTTATATACGAGCGAGAAAAAGGAGAGAAAGAGAGAGAGAAAAAGAGAAAGAGAGAGCGAGCGGGGTACAGTCGCGGGGGTCGGAATCGACGGATCGTTTTCTTTCTCTCTGCTGCCCAGCTACATTGTATCCGAGGCAGGAAAGAAGGAGGGCTCTATAAAAATTATTAGCGACGCTTTAATGAGGAATTATGAGGGACTCGCATCGTTCTTTATTTTCACTGAAGTATCATATTTTTTTTTTTTATAAGATATCATTGCTTTATGAAGAATTAAGTATATATACATGAAATTTTGTATTGTGCTAGGGGTTAATTGTTACGATAATCAATATTTAATTGTTATTGTGAGACATAGAAAAAAGAAAGTTTTGTGTGAATAATATGCAAGTTACTGTATACTGGAATAATATTATTCCATAATCATTTCTATTAAAATTTTACCTTTTTTTTATACTTGAATTGATTATATTAATAAAACTTATAATGTATGCTTGTATAGTGGCATGCTAGGCTACTTATGCTTACAATTAGTAACGGTAATTAGTCCGCTGAACAAATACGAAGGTTTCAACTTTTTCATATTAATTTCTTGGAACAGTGCCCTTAGCCCTTAGCCCTCTGATCATATCTGCGCAACGTAAGGAATAATCAAGTAAGATTTATAAATCCGTTTCTAGTCTATGTTTTCGCTCATTAGTTAATTTAGATTGAATAGATACCAGCTGTGAAGAGTTTTCACTTATTAATATTAATTATAATTTATCCGTACGTATATAATAAGAACACAATGGGTTTATTAATATTAATTGATACTATAATGCGCTTTATAGCTTTTATATGATATTAACACGTCCGTGTATATTATTTTTATGAAGTTCTAGCTTCTTTGCGTAACATAAACATACATTCTGCACACGTATTTTGTAATAACAATACAAAAAATGGTTATTGCTTTGACGTATCGACAGCACTGTAATTAATTCTCCGAGCACGACAGCTGGCAATTCAGTTGACTCGTGACGATCGCGATTGCAGGATGACGCGTCGTATTTCGTGACACAGCTACAATTTCGGAAATCACGAGTCGAAGATGAGAGAAGAGATAATAATTACAAAGTCATGGCCACCGGAGAGACAAATGCATCCACACGAGCACCGTCAGCGGTGGTCCGTAAATTAAGCAATTTGCTAATGATATTCTCACGTGGCTCGTATTTCAGTCTCCTGTCTCGGGCACCGCGGTTTTTAATACCGGTACTACATCAGACGATCCTCCGCCTTCGGCAAGTATAGAAGTCTTTAAAAAAAAAAAAAAAGCGCGCAAACTCTTTTGTAATCTGCAGTCTTATAGTTTAATAATTAATCGTGATCAAAACTACACTAGAAAAAAGTTTTCTTTTCTTTAGTAGTATGTATACAATCACAACTTTATATCAGTTTCTTAATATTCGCATAAATAAATCTATGTATCTTTATTCCTCATGGGATCTCCAGGCAATTCTGACACCGGAGGTCTTTATCCCTCTTATCCTCATTCCACGAATTACATCCGACACCAAGCCGATTTCGCGCACAGGTGTGGTCCGTATCGCGGGCTACCTCCTCGACTAATTACTTTGCTTACTTTATCCAAGGTATATAATTTTTTACTTTTTTCCGAGACCGAGAGATTCCCGCCTTTCGTAGTGCTTCTGTTCTCGGCGGAACTGCGTTAAAACGAACGAGTACATCCGTGCGCGCTGAGCGAGCTTAACCTTAACGTGGTTCGCGGTCCTCGTTTTATTTCAACCGGATTATTTCCGTCGTATTTCAGATTGGGATTTGGGTACCATCGCCCCTTTATATTAATAACGACTCTCCCCCCTTCTCCTCCCTTTTTCCCTTTGGAGTTTCTCCCGTTCTAATGTAACCTATTCTCTCCCGAAAAGCAACGACCCCTTGTTTTTGTTTATAGGCTATACTGGTAGTAGGACGAGGGTATATCTAAATCTTAGGATTACGAACGAGTGTCAGGCGGACACCACCCTTCGCTTTTGTCTCGTTTTACGATTGCGCCATCGTCAGAATGAAGGAAAGAGGATAATTTTTGTAAAGCAATCTTCTCGAGGCGAAACACCACCAGGCCGGACCGCGTAGGTCGGGCACTGATTTACGGATTCTACGCCCGAGACGAATCCAGTCGCGCAAATCTTGCAATTGCCTTGCGATAACGTGCGCGCGCGCGCTCGCGCTCGCGACGAGAAATTTATTGCTGACTCAGCGACGAACGTCGCCGAGTCCGTGATGTATTGCTGGCACGGCGATAGTGGTAATAAGTGATGATAAATTGAATCGTACTACCAATATGATGGACACTCCAACTATTCTTAGACGATGTAACACATTGAAAGCTGTTGTGTGTGGCAATTTGCGTGTAGCAATTTAATTTGTTTTTCCTGTTTGTGTAGCTCTCTGTGTATTTTATATATTATAAACTTTTTTATATATTATAAAAGTTTGCGATATGTGTGCAAGTAAATCTTGAATTTTTTATATAAGTAAATCTTGAATGTTTTGCGTGCGCGAACAGACACAAAACGAATATACGCGCGCTACGCAGAAAGATGGATACTTGCGCGAAACGACGAGCGAAGCCAAGACAACGAGAACACATTAGGGGTATTTCTCGTTCGGTTATTGTTCGAGGTATGATTGGAGCCTCCGCGGCTACGAGACTCGAGGTCGAAGGTGAGGGTTAATGAATGAATCGCCGGATATTCACGGTGCAGCCACAAAGGAGCCAAGTTGAGCCACCACGAAGGCAAGACCTTCCCTTAATTAATATAGATTACTTCTAATTGTATATTTATCTATTAATTTATATTAACCTAGGCATGTACGGGAGGAAGAGGCACTGAGAACCAAATGTCTTCGACCCGGTTGAAGCTGATTCGGTTTAATCGGCCGAAGGGTTGCATAAATTGATTGATGTCTCATTCTATACTTCTCTCACTCTATTCTCGGACTTCTTTCTTCAGAGTGGATTTCACATCGCCGGCCGCTTTTCTCGCAAAATTATATAGATCTTCCTCATCAATCTTAACTCGCCCGATTATTCAGAAAAATCTTCTAAGCATTATTTATCCCCACACATACACACACAAAATACATGTTTGACCATTTGCTAATTATAGGAAATACGCATAACATAATTATACTAAAAAAAATTTATATACTAGATAACTCTGTGCTACTAATATTTAAAATTATCCAAAGAATGACCCAAGTGTTCTATCAAACAGACCACCGCAATATCATTGGACAAAATGTCCTAAAAAGAGCCCCAACAATGGAAACACTCGCATATCGATATCGACCACTCCACTTCCCGCGGCGGAGAAGATTTAAAACGAAAGCCGCGACTTATCTTCGGTCTCTGATTGAATGGCTCCGCCGGAGGCACGAGGCAGCGGAAAAGAAAGACGATGAGAACACACGTCCCTCTCTTTCGGCTGATTCAAGGGCGCAGCGGTGGTACGCGGCATTTGATATCTGAAATCCCCAATATTTTTAAAAGCACAGGGGTTTGCGCGCTTATTCTTTCTGTCTTTCTCTTCCTCACTTTTTCTCTCTCACTTTCGTCGTTCGCGAGACCAAGCCGGGGGTTGCGAGAGAACGGCTCTCGAGAGGAGCTACCGTCTCACCCGCCGGCTTCAAAGGCGTCAGAGTCTTTCCACGGCCATTAAAATACGAATAATAATTATAAGTGCGACGGCGGAGTGATCAGTCCGCTCGCGCACACGAAGCGATCGTCCGTATCAGCCGTGGCATCCCCTCGGCGACCTGACTTCCTCGCCTTTATGCTTTCCTTTCTCGTTTCTTCTCTCTCTTTCTCTTTCTCTCTTTCTCTGCTCTTTTGGCGGCCATTAATCCCTTTTCTTCTGCCGGCTGCAACGACGCTGCCATCGGCGAAACGTTATCCCGGCGCGGTCCCTGTCCTCGTGAATTTATGGATGAATATACCGAGACGCAGTCATATCGTTATCTACCTCACGGTCTTCACGAATGGCCGGGCGATACGCAAGTTCTGCAGTCGAGGCAGTCGTGTGTGGTGGCATGCGCACGATGCGGGTGTGTCGGTGTGTACGTGGATGAGCACGCGCGGCTTTTTCGGAACGGATGCGAGATATTAAAGAGGTGAAACGTACGCGCGACTGTCATCGTCGATAGGTTTAAGTGTATAAGATTTTAATTTGTATGGTTATATGCTCGCTGCTCGCTGATTACCGCCAGTTCGGAATGAGTACTTATTCCTCGAAAGTCGTAAAGTGGCCGTTTGCCGACGAAATGTTTTCTCACGATTACGGTTAATATGAGATACATATGGATGTTTTGGCGAAGCCACGATTCCAAATGTTTTTTATGACGTACGTTATAATAAAATGTCTTACATTCCATACGGAACGTCCGTTAATATACTACAGTCAGTTTTTGATCGCGAAAATTTGCGACTTTCCCAAACGAGATGAAGATGCAGTTTTAAAATGTATCATCAAGTAACGCACGGAGAAACATATCTCGGAACAGTTTTATCGTGTGTATTTGGAAAATGCGCGTGGGAAACTGTGCGTCTTGGTCAAGCAATATCTAAATTTGTTCCCTCTGATTTTACGCGAAAGTCTTGATTTCTTGGAAATAGAAAACCTATCTCTTCTCTTAACTGATTAAACGTACTATAATTTAAAGCGGTACTTAGCAATGTGCGCGATATAATTTCTGCGCAACGCACGCCGGTGCGCGACGAGACCGAAGTAATTCCAGCCGACCGGGAGTATCGCGCGGAGGGAAGAGAAATGGAGTCCTTAAAGGCATATCCACACGCCTAGAAGTGTCGCCCGAGCGAGCGTCGGCCTGCGATTGCTCGTTAGCGTGGCCACGGCCCCGTGTCTGTCACGAAATCGTTGATTATCATCTTACTTATTCCACGGCGTGCTAGTCTTAGAAAAAGCATCACCCACTGGCGCAGGTAGCGATATCGCCCTCCACTTCGTCGAGTACTTTATAAAGTTGCTCAACACCAAAATCTACGTTATTAATAAAGACAAGAGATTAGACATTTAAAAGAACGACTTAAAAGCTATGGTCCATGGATGGTGATAGTGGTTTGAATATATATATATATAATTGGAGACAAAAAACACTTCCTCTTTTTTTCAACGGAACGTTTCAATCATTAATTTAATTCAATTATCATCAGCCGACCCATAATAAAAGATAAGATTATATATACAAATATGTTATCTTGTTTATTATGAGTATTTTAGGATTTTTTAATTTTATATGTATAGAAAACACTTTTTTTTTTTAATTTTTTTATATTATTAGATGTGCAAATTTCTTGAATAAAAAATTGGACACCGAGTTGCGCGAAATTATTACAAACAACAGTGTCAAGTTTCAAATTCATCAAGCTGATATTACTAATTGCACAAAAATTAAAATTAAATATTTATTTGTAGTCCGTCTTGTACGCGCTCGTATTACATTCTGTTTCTGGATTTGTGATTAATCACAAAAATTACTTGCGTTACGTCGGATGTGAATGGAAGAACTGTTACGCTGCTGGCCACGTTCGGCGAGCATAATGCGTTCACACATCGGTTGTCGCTTGTGCACGTGTGAACAAGACGACAAAACCCGGAATCAGGAAAGACGCTTATTATTTCAAGGTTCGGTTCGCGCGCGCTTGCGCATCGAATAATCAGACGCGATGTGCTGGGCGAGATAAGTTCGTGAAAAAGACAGGCGATTAGACGCCTAGAGAGGGGGATGGGGGCTAGAAGGAAACGGCTAGGATTAATCTTGCTAAGTAACGCATTGTCATATCGTTCGTTCTTTGTTCGTATCTTTTGTGACGTGAAAGATTTCTACTGAAAAAAGATACAATCATACATGTGAAAACTTATATACGACACTTATATACGTAGAAACTGCACGTTTCCAATACGATGTAATATTGTTGCTCAATAAAAATGACCAAAAAATGAGATGAAACAAGATTACTTTTCGCGTTACGGCAGTACTCTTAAGAGAACTGTAGAATACTCTAATTTTATCACATGCTGCATAGATAAATCTGCGCGGAAAGAAAGCAATGCAATTCGCAGAAACTGCTGAAACTTTAATAGGTTTCACGGCTTCGGCTTGGTCTCTCGGCGGTTCGATGTTAATTCAGCCAAAAGTTCAGACGAACAAATTGGCGAGATCACCCAGCAGAAGAAGCCGAAGCAAGAAGTTAATCCTCGCAGGAGTCGGAGACGAGGTTTAAGTTCGAAGCTAAAGTCGAAGGATTTCCGTTGATCGATCGAAGGATCAGATCATCATATCAACCTTTTACTTTGTCGAGTACTTTTTAGTCATTTTCTGCGTGGTAATGCGTTATGAATCACGTCAAATCGGATGACGTTAACGTTTTTCGTCAATAATCAGAGCACACACACCCACACACAGAGAACTCTTTAGAAATCTTTGTCCTTTCCAGACATATAATTCTCTTACCAGTTTCTTTCTACTGCCGCTCTCTAGCCTCATTAAAAAATCGTCCTCTTCCTGCTCGATAAATACCACGGGCCATACTACGACAAAGCAAAAGTCGAGTTAATACCCCGTAATATTAAAGAGTTTCTCGTCATCGTTTCCTACTATTACTCCAGTTCCCTATATCAACGACCGCGGTAATTCTGACGAACCAACTCCCACCTCGGACTCCCGAGATGTCGGATTAAAGCGTGTAATTTAGGCAGCGACATTCGCGGGATTGTCTATCAAGACCCCCGGAGGCGGCGCGCGATCGCGGTGCGCTTTCTCACCGTCACCGGAAGTGCGTGCATCCGCGTAGGGGGCACCGTTAAAATGTAGAAAACGCGGGAGAGAGATACATCTCCCGCTGCTTTAATTCTATAAATAAAACCTCGGAGCGGGGGCAGCGGAATAATGAGCGCATCGGTGGGCGACTAATGCATAGGATTATCGAGTCTTCCCATGCCCCACATCAGTCATTACGGAATAACAGTAATTATTAATATGCGAGCTTCGTAGGTATCTCTTTCTCCGATTCTCTATTGTCAGACGGCGGCGCTCGCCGACGGTTCCTTCTGTTGTCCTCCTCCTCCTCCTCCTCCTCCTCCCCTTTCTCCTTTCCTCTTGTTTCTCTCCGTATACGCACTTTTGTGAAAATCCTATTGCTTGCTCTCTTGTCCCCTCTCTTTGCACCCTCTGTACATCCCACTCCTTGTGTTAACCTGTAAGACGTTCACAGGGAAAGAAAGAGACATTCGATGAGAGCGGATGCGAAGGAACAAGTTGCGTGCACGAAGCTCGCATTGTTCACTTCATCGCACGGCTTCACTTCATCCTCGGAAGCAAAGATAAGTACCGGCCGAGTACTATATAGTGGTGGTGTATATACCACCGATGTTGTCCGTCTCTCCCTCGGCGTGTTCTCCCGTAGAAAGAAGTTTATACTTGATGCGTACGTGGGTAAAGACATCGAGGTTAGGCCAGGTCGGGTTATCCAACTGCACAGAAATGTCAAGAGAAACCATAACGTTATAATTTATCGCCATGCGCGCCATTGTGGCCGTCTTTTACGGGGGCAGTGTGACGAATCGGCGGAGGAAGAGAAAACTCGTTCCGTATCGTTCGAATGGACCGAGTGCAAGGACAAGATTCGAATTCTAAGTATTCTTGATTGTCGCATAAAATCACGTTTATCAAACTTCGACGAAGAATGATAATATATTGTAAACCTTCAGCAAGGTTTTGTACAAAAATATAAAATTATCTAAGGTTCCGCTCTCTCGATCTCTTTTTCTTGGAAAATAAAAAAAAAAAAAGGTAATCGTGCACGCACACACTTGACAATTAAAGAACCTTAGTCTGCTCGCGGAACGAAACTTCCTTTCATTAACATTGACAAAGCCCTTCATTAACATTGACCAATGATCACAGAGCGGTTGGTTGTAACGCACACATTCTTGCGGACATACCGCGCGATACGTACGTACCTCGCGGAACGTACGCGTTATTGGAGAACGCTTGAACCGTAACGACCATAGCCAAACCGCATACGGTTATGGGACGAAAGAACGATGCGCGCACCGCATGCCACCACATGCGTCGGGCTCCACGGTAGCATAAACAGGTCTCTCTACGCCGAGAGCTGGCTCCGCGATTGTATGGAGACACATGACGCGTGTGCACATACACACGCGTGTGCGTGCGCATACGTCGGAGCGTTTCCCACCATTAATTTATGTGCACGTACACCTCATTGTACGCGCGACTGTATTTGTATCGCGGACCAGGCTATGATCCGCGACCACAGATCGTGACTTCTGTGGGAAACTCGAAGGAAAGTAATAACTGACAAGCCGCACGTTACGGGCGTGCATCCGTGATATTTACGTTGTCATACTTGGTTTATCTATGTATTTGCGTTAATGCACGTACGCACGTACGCACCGTTTCTGTGTGTGTTATCCGTCTTCGAGTTGACGGAGAGATTCAACCGCGAATGATGCGCGCCGCGTTGATCGCGGATTCAACCATACTGTACGGTTATCTCATAAATTATGCGCAGAACCTGTTTGGCTTGTTAAAATTATTACAACAACGTTATTTTTCTTTAATTATTTATGATGTAAAATTGTGTATATCTTTTGTTTGTTGGTGTTTACTCGTGTGTTATAAATAAAAATGCGCTTCTATGCATATTCCAAAAATCTTAACAAGGTACGGATATGTTATTGGTTAAGCGGACACGAAAAGAGATCGAGGGTGTTCTTTACAGGTTGCGGCTCACCCTTGTCGCGCGCGGCTCAATTCGCGTACCGCCACGTTTATGTCCGCTTTGCCCCAAACACGCCATAAAATCAGCCCCTCCGCAGTTGTCGACGATTTTCTATGCGAATGTGGGACGAAAACCATATTCCCCCCCGCGATGTGGAGAGTGAAAGAGGAGAAACGGGAGTGAAAAAAAACGGAAGAAAAAGAAAAAAAAGCCCGCGTTAGGTCCCGGCGGGCGCGCGCAAAATCTACCCGCTCTGTTTCCCACCCAAACTCCAACACACGCGTTCAGCGTTCAACAAGTGTATCGACGTAAAAAAAAAAAAAAAAAAGACGCGCCCCGACCATTATCGGTGAAATTGGGAATCAATAGCCCGTGAAGGGATGGGGGCTGAGCGTTCCTCTCTCTTCGCCGCCTTTCACCGCCGTGCGCGCGTGTAGAACGTGTAGGTCATTTTTATTGTGCTTCTCCCTTTACCGGAGCGCAGGATAATTCGATTGTCGCCTCTACCGTGTTTCAAAAAAAAGAAGAAACAAAGAAAAATATCGAGTGAAAGGACGCGCTGAATAAATCTCGACGGTGTTTCAGCGCACACGTGCGTCGATTTGTTAGATATATTAATTGACCGTATTAAAATTCATATATAGACTCTGTTGAAAAAATATTGACAGTAAAAATTTTATAAATTGCAAATAATTATTTTTCTCAGTTTCTTGTTTGATTTCTAAAAATGTACACAAGAGAGATCATTGTATATCTTAACAAAATTTATATAAAAAAAAAAGAAGAAATAAATTCAAAGTAAGCAAAACGAGAACTTTCTCATGTGACTTTATCAAGATTGAGCCGAATAAATCTGAGATGCATGGTGCGCTATGTACATTTTTACGGAGCGGAAACCGTTTTCACAGAAAATAATCAAACCGTCTGAACTAGAATAGTCACACACGTATAGACACACATGTAGACGAAATCGGTACCTGCCGCCTTCTTATCGCCACTCCCGGCAAGTATAGAGCGTTGGTGCAACAAAGAACGCCTAAATAAATGTCGATTTACGGGCTCTTGTGCAGTGACACAAAGCGTATCGTAAAATTTTGTTTGCATCATCAGAAAGAGAAAGAGAGAGAGAGAGAAAAAGAATCGCCCTGCGCGTACAATGCATACGCTCGTAAAACTCGCGCCTTCCTTCGACGATTCTCACCCCGCTCCCTGTTATTTTCTGACTTTATTGCGGCACTGCGAGGCGTGCGCGCGACTGCATCGTTTACAGAGTTTCGTTTGCACCGTCGAAGGATAAGGCGACCGCATAAGAATCGGCCGACTGCTAGCTGACACACCAGGTGGAGACAATGTTTCTATTGTAGCCACCTGTAATCAGCACTCTCTTTCTCTCATTCTCTCTCTCTCTCTCTCTCTCTCTGTCTCTCTTTCTGGGCGTCGAGTTCCGCCAGGTGCTTTTCCCGAAACTGATAAGTCTGTTAATTTCTTTATGGCTGGTGCAGTCCTACGCAAACAACGGTCTCTTCAATGCACAATAACGTTGTTCTGCTTAAATCTGGTCCCGTCAATCGTGAATGGTGTACACTGAGATGTCGCAAACTTAGTTCTCTCTTTCTCTTTCTACAGAATAATATTACAATTTCTGTTAACCTAATTTCTGTTACTAACGCCTGAAATTATCATATTTTATATTCTATAACATATTTCTTTAGATACGGAACAATATGTACTGCAGTCGGACGATCAATAAGTTCTCTCTCTATTTCGGAAATCAAAATATTCACCGAATTTTTTCAATATATCACTGCCACAGGAAATGGAGCACTCTTCCTTCTCATTTCACGATCTCCTGCGGTTTTCCTCTTTCAAAAGCAGTCGAGTGCAGGAAATGCGCGGTCGATTGACGCGCCTTTATGGGCACAGCGATAGTCGAATATATCCAAAGAATTATCATATTGAGAAGACGTCTTCGTCGCGGAAGAACCTAATATTCTTTGACTGTCCCGTCAAATAATCAAAAGTTGATACTTACGTCCGCGTTAGTATTCCCGCATAAAATTACATCAAACAAGTTTCAAACTCGTTGACGCCGTTACGGAATATTCATAAATTTACAAGCATTTTAATATTGCACTAACACTATTTAAAAGTATGTCTTTTCAGCTGTAAAAAAATATCGTCAACGTATTACTGAATGAGACGACAATATTGCATAAAATTTTTGAAGACGTGACGAATCATAGCGGAACACGCCCCAACATCAAAGCCATTGGCATCTTCAAATCTCTATCTTTCATCGAGAGAATCCGCGGCCAATGAGGCGAACAGTGACGAAGAGCAGCTTGTATTTAAAACATCCTTCCCGTGAAATACCGATATAAGTGAGTTTTCATAAGGGGACGACTCGAGATACGAGAGGATAGAACCTCCTGGTTTCCCAAGCGGTAGATGCTTGGGGGTTGCCGAGCGTACGCGAGAATTTGCTACCTCCCCCCTAACCCTTGCTACCGAGAAGGTATGCCTTTGGCCTTTGTCATTTAATATCGGTGCCGGTATGCAAGGACTCAGGGTAAGGAAGCCTCGGGTGATCGCTTTGATGGCTGGGCGGTCCATTCGCGAATTTATAGCAAGTTAACTCTCCTCTCTTTCCCCTTTGACCTCTTCCAGCGACTAGACGAGTCACCACAAGTCGGAGAAACCCCAATTTCGATCGAAGATGCTCCGATTGCAAGCGTACGGTTTCAATGAAATTGTTCAAGATATAGCTTGTCCCAAGGTTCTCAAATTTTGAATACCAGTAGCTGCTAATCTGAACTAACCCGATGTAATCTAATACCACCTGATTTCGCCTAAATACACTGAATAAGCTCCTTGGAAATCTCAGACCCGAGTGTCAAACACGCTGTTACATTGCGATAATAAAGAGAAAATTGAGAGAAATTTTGTAACACAAAAACTATCATTTTTTGAATTTGACTTTTTGTACAATATTTATCAAGAGTTATCAAAGCAGGAGACTAAGAATCGAGAGAAGTTACGAGTAAATGCTAGAAGATTGCAAAGTATGGTGGCGAATAGAAGAAAAATAAAGGGAGAGAAACTCAAGGGCCGCGAAGAAGAAGAGTCCCCACCTTCCGAATTCTGCGAGCAGATATCCGCCGTAATTACTAATAAGTTTTCGACACGAAATGAGGTGAGGAAAAGGGAGAGGGTTAATCCGAAAGTACGACCGAAAGGGGTTCAAAGTTACTTCTGATACCTAGCAGACGGAAAACCCGGTGGGACCAATAAAGATCAACGAAGAGAGAAACGGATGTTACGAGAATCGGACGGAAAGCGGGAATGAGCGAGCGACGGAGAGAGAAATCGCCCTCTTTTCCATCGAGAAGTCGGATGGCTGAAAGCAGTTAAAGATTCGCGATGTCTTTTCGATTCCGCGCCGAGATATTCGTAATTACTGTTTGTGTTTCTCTTCGTCGACGGCCGTATTTATCCCCTTAAAGCTCAACCCTCCATCGACGATGCCGATGTCGTATCTTTCGAACTCTTCCAGCCAACCCCAAGTCTCAGCGTCGTTCTTCTCGTCCTTAAATCCTACCGAAGATACCCTTACGATTCACGATTTCTTCCTTCTGCCTGGCACTTTATTCGAAAGAAGTAGCCCGCTCTTCCGATTTCTTTAGTTAGCGTTGATCCTTATCGTGACCTGAGTGCGCGGCGAAAAAAGAGACAGAGCTTTTGAAACGATGTTCTTCGAAAGGATGACAGCCAATCAGGAAAAGATAAAGATTTTGCTTTCGATTCTAATTTATCGGAATTTTTGATTCTAATTTTATATTTAATGTTGAATATTTTCAATGTTTTCATAAATTTCTCGGAGTAAAATTAAGAATAAAATTATTGTGCTGTTTAAATGTTATAAAAAAAACAATCAAAAGGTTGCAATATATTTTGATATAGATGTACATATACGGGAAGTAAAATACCGCTCTCTTTTCCTTACAATGTTACAACTAGTTGAAATATTCGGAGTTATGAAGTAAAAATGGCAAAGACTATCATCAGAGACTATAGCTTGCGGCGTGATACAATTGATGACAGCTGTTAAAATTAGCCGAAAAGAATCAATCAATATTTTACGATAGTTAATAATCACCTGTTTGCTCTGTGACACGTTAACTGCTTAGTGTTATATAGTAGGTACAAGACCGTTCGCGTCATTTCAACCTGCTGCAAAGTAGTCGTTGAACTTACGCAAAGATAATGTACATGATTTATGTCTTAATCTTGTAACGTGTGTTTTAGAATACGCATAAGTAACCGTTGTAACCGTTGAAAATGTGATATATGGTAAAATTTCATTTATATGTTATGTGATATAGTATAGTTTTAACAATATGTTCGCAAATTAGCAGTCAAAAGTTCAATTATGTCTGGTTTCATTACGAACGTGTAACGTGACATTTAATAAAGAAATTAGAGATAGAATCTTGTCTCTCCGATACTAAGCAGTATATTTCGAGGTTTAAAGAAACGTGACATATAGTACGTGTCAGACATAATATGATATGAGGAGAAAGAAAGAGAAAGAGAGAGAGAGAGAGAGAGAGAGAGAGAGATGTAGTTATTTGAATTATCTCTGAAGAACTGATTAAATTTGAGCGCGCGTTGAAGTAGCAGTTAACTTCATCGTACTACTCTTTTGTAACAAGAAACAGGTTGACGTTATTCCTTCGACTCCGTTCTGGCTGAAAGATAAACGTGGTCATACGTGGACAACGTTGAGACACTAAACCGCGGTGTGGCCTCGAAGGGCCTTTTAGATAGCCCCGAAAGACCCTCGTTTGCTACTACGACGCTTCGAGCAGTAATGTTTTCCTTCCCGAGCGGGCTGCTTGATTTATTTTATTGCTTTTGGCCTAACGTTCGGCGTTTATTTCGTCGAATTACAAGAAAAGGGTTGCTCACGCCAGTCGCTAAAAGGCTCCATTCCTTGCCCCGTCGCGTCGCGCCTCTAAGTTCGCAACTTTATGCTATTTCCGTTATAATTTATTGAAGATACTTAGAACGCCAAAATGGCGTAGACGAAAAACTAAACAATAAAATTAACAAATGAGAACACAAGAGCATTATCTCATAAAATCAGGATCGATAAATAAAACCTTCTTCGTTATGAGTACGTATAAACAATCATCGAATGAGAATCTTGTACGATTGAAGAATATGTATTGAATTTCTTTCTCGAGGTTCGATTCTCACTAAAGTCGTTGTAATCGAAACGACAGATTTAAGAACGAAAATAGACGAGTTTGCTTGGATTCGGTTTGGCAATCTGCGAAAGCAGAAAATCGATGTTTACTCCTCCCGATGCTCGCGAATGGGAAAGCGGAGTTCCACAGGCATCGCTCACCATCTTAATGTTTGCGATGGTGTTACGGTTGTGGGGTTGCTATGATAATTGTAATGAACGCCTCGAGATTCCGCGAGCCCATCTGCGCCCACGCGTTTTGGCCTCCTTCTCCTCCTCTTCCTCCTCCTCTTACCCACCGTCCTGCCACCCTCCGTTGACTTCGAGAGAGGCGGTACGAGCGCGAGCAACGTTCTCTCTGTACAAACTCGGGAGCTCTTAAGTACCGAACTTGTTCGAATTGATTTAAGTGCTGAATGCTAAATCAACCGAAGGGCCCACCCTACCGGCCGGCGAGAAAGAGCGAGGTGTGGGGAAGGGGAAAAGAGACGCGAGGAGGAAAATTTACGAGTCGCGCGCGGCGTCTCGCGTTTACGTGTAGTATCCTCTCCACTATACGGAGAATCGACCCGACGGTGTCGACCCTCGGTGTAATCAGTATTTCGCGTGGATCAGATGCAGTTTAATGTAAAGGTAGGCGATGTAACTAGCCTTTGTTCTCCTGGAGGCTTCCGTAGGACAGATAATCGGAGATGTATAGTCTCGCCGAGGTAATTAGTTAAGCGTGTAAAACAGCGCCCGGCGAGGATACGCGCGATTATTTATATCGCGGCGCGCAAATAATACCGGTAATAAAAGCACGAAGAGGATACGAGCCATTTGCATCTTGTGTGCATGTTGTCTGTATGTGGATTAAGCGCATATTTTTGTAAAAAAGACGCACTGTGACGTTAAACTCGTGCTTGCGCGCTAGATTTATCTAATGTTTGAAAGAAATACAATTGCATCTATCGCAGTTTTTATATATCATAAACTCTGTGTTATATACCGCACGCTATTATTAATCGACGCACATTAATATACGCACCACTATATATAATGGCACGATAAATTTGTACGCAGTGTGATTAGACGAAATTTATTTAAGTTTATAGTGAACATTATAACGTTTCGCGATCCGCGTAATTTATAACCGAAGTTCATTATTGTGCCCTGTGAATGTAATTATCCCGCGATAATTACTTAATTTTCCGCAGTCTCCTGGCATGCTTTTACGAAACGATGAACTCGGACGAGAGGGTGAAACCGATCTTGAAGTTAACATGCTTCAGACTTTGCAACGAGTTTTGCGATAAATTTGACAGAAACTTTATAGCGAGTTCAAATATGCCAGTATATCCCGCCGATGCGATGCTTCGAGTACAACGTCTTGTAAATTATGCCTTGCTCTCATCGTTGTACCAAGAATTTTTTCTCCCGTCAAACTCGAAGACGTTACCTGTCATATTTATCTGCACATTTCCGCTTAACGTACTTTAAAAAAATTAATGGATTTCAAATCAGATTTGAATAATAAAAGACAGAAAATTTTGCAATTAAAACACACCGCGTTTCTAAAAAAAAAAACACAGACGTAGCATTAATATTGTCATGTAAAATAATCACGTTTAAGATCAACTTTTGGAAACGACTACGCTCTAAGGTCAAGTGAGAGCGACTTCCAAGAGTCTCTTCTTTTTTTTTTAGATTCTCTTTTTCTTTCTCTCCTTACCTCTCAACCTCTTCTCCTTCGCTTTCTTTCTTCACGCATTGAATACTGGTAAACACGCGCAAATGTATATCCGCGATGACGCACACTCGTCCGTCGCGTTTTATTACACGTGTCCCGACTCTCCGAGAGTGACTCACACAGAAGTAGGTAATATTCATAAATCAGGAGTATCGTTGAAGGAGAGACATCGCGAGAATCCTGAAAGTGTATGTTCTGGTAAACGCGCGGGTGATTACGTCGCGTCGCGCGTATATATGCATTTTTTTTTTTTTTTTTTTTTTTTTTTTTGTAAATCTTATCCGCCGATCCATACAATTCCGGCCGAGAGTGTGAGAACATCCGCAGGACAGGTAATGTCGACGACAGTGGTGACAACCGTTCGTCAACGACGCGCGCTTTCATGACGCAATGAAAGCGAGCTGTGCGAGATTCCTCCATGAGCGGTGGACACCTGCCGAGTCACGATAGCTCTTGCTTTCAATAAAAAACGATGAAAAAAAACTCGCTGATATAAAAATCGTATAAACAATATTTATGTCTCGGTCAACTTTTTCCAAATATGCTCGCAACATGATCCAAAGAAAATATTTTGGTCTAAAATACTGAACAGACAATGTTTTTTTTTTCTCTTAAAAACATCGTCGCAGTCAATAATTCTTTATTAACTATACCCGCACGATTTCTCTGGCAAAGAAAATTTCCACAGATGGCTGCAATCGTCTTCGTTTCTAAAGGCTAGCCGACGAAATGATTGAAATATGTCCGCGGCACAAGGTAAGGGCACGGATCCGTAATATTGCCCATAAACGGCAACAGCGGTAAATCCGCGCGCGACGAGAAGAAACTGCTCCAGCAACGTTAATTTGTGAACGATTACAGGCACCTGGTGCGTGCACCAACTATGCCTACTGGTTGCCAACTGGGCATCGGAAGACAAAGACACGCGAGCTCGGGGATGTATCGCGGCGGCCATTGCACATTCTTTCGTCAGGCGCGGATCTAACTTGCTTTTCTCTCCGTGTCTCCGTGATTCCAAAGGCTAACGATACATCATGGCTAATCTAACGTTACCTAACTAATTAAATAACTACACACTGGCACTAACAGAACTGACTGCAACTGGTATTTCGTTTACTATGAAGTAAGAATAAAATACAAAATTAAAAAATTAAAAACTTCGCGAATTTGTAAAAAAAAAAACAACGGATTAATTAAAAATTTGTTATTGATTACATATTCCGTAATAACATTTACTAGTGTTAGAAGTTTTGTATTATAATCGAAATAGTCGTTTGTAGGAAGATGGAGATAAACTACTACGTCGAACACGGGAAAACAAAGAATTTAGGCGAGACGCCAGCGAGTGCAATCATCATAGCACTTTGGATGATTGCGATTAATTAATTTTACTCCGAGCCGAGACACTTAGTTTCCGTTCGTTTAAGCTTGTTAATACGCTATCCTCTCCCTCTCTTTCTCTCTCCCTCTCTCTCTCTCTCTCTCTTCATCGATCTCCTTCTCTGCCTTTGCGTCTGTCTCTCTCCCACCGCTTCCTTGAGCGCGTTGTAGAAACAGCTCACTCAGTTTACGCCGTACATGTAAATTCATCTGCGCCAGTGGCTTGTCACGAAGAATGACCTCCGCTCATGACCGATCTACTCGCCATGCTCTCCGACCGTAAAGAGCTTCTGAAATTCGAAACCGTCATAAAAAAATATTCGACATTACTCGAGAATCATATGTTCACATTACCTGTAAATTATCTGGAAATTACGCAATTTAATAGATATCCGAATAATAACAATACTAACTTTAATAAAATAATAGGAGAGAAAGAAATTTATTTACTTGTTATCGTTGTAAAAGAAAAAGAGAGAATCTGTTTTCAATCAGATCTTACAATCTAAGTGACAGCCTAATCTCATCCAAAAGTGACAATGGCCGACCAATTTCAGCTGCAATATCTGCTGCTACCAGCGCAGGTCGCCTAATAAAATTAATGGCATGGACTGGTTCTCTTCTCCCGGCGATGCGGAGCCGTGGGAAGTCGTTCGCGGGTCATCGCTGGCAACACGTTGACGGTGACGTTTGTCGACATGCGTTTACCTGAACGGCTTCTTCTTCTCACCTCGAAACCGCTCGTAAAAGTTTCTCTGCACCGCGCGGTGTACCTACGCGATGATAATTGTCGAGATTAGGACGACGAAAAGTCTTTCGCTCGAGCTAGTTAAAAGTAACGACGCTTACTTCAACAGATCCGTACTGGCGATTCAAAATCTCGGCATTTTAAAGCGGAATTCAGAACCGGTGTGGCAGGTGCGGTACTTTTGGTCTCGTAATTGCGTTTAATTTTTAATGAATTTTATAGGACAATTCAGCAACGCTTGAAACAAATGTTTAGTGGAGGGAAGATATACTATCAATAAAAAAAATTTTTATATTTTTATTACATACATATCTTCATAGTCTGATCTGCAACATAAAGAAATGCTTCTTTTGCGACTTTGATGTTTTCTTTTTATGTCGGATATTTAAAGAAGAATTCCCACTAATTATATTTTTTAAAGACACCTAACTTGTGAATCGCGTTCGCACGGATTATGTGATTAGTAGAAAGGAAGAGATTTTCTTGGAATGGATCACACTCCAAGAATATTCATATTATGGCACACGGAGTTGCAATCAGTATCGCGACAGTTTTCAGAATTCGTGACAGTTCACACGAACAAGACGTAGCCAGCCGCTCTACAATTTCTTCGCACGAAGAAGTTATGTGCTCGCGGCTTATGAGAATCGCGATACGTAAATGACGGCCGGGGTATTACATAAAATGGAAGTTTAATTGAAGCCAAACAATAATGCGATGTGCGCGGAACCATGCGGGTCAGGAATGGCATTCGTTATGTGTCTCTGCAGCTCTCACTTCCTCACCCCCGTCCTCTCTCTTTCCTCCTCTCCGTTGTACGCCTCTCTTCTGCAATATCCTCTCCCGCTCTCCCTCTTATCCCCCTCCGGATTCTCTCATTCTCGTCTACTCACGCGCGTCTCCATGTCGAACGTATTAAATTTCATATATCGCCTCTCCCTTCGCGAGGCCCACACTCCCACGATTCGCAATTGCTCGCATTCCCCGCAATCTAGAAATCTAGATCACTATTAATTTTATATCCTTCTCCTCTTACGACTCTTCCCTCCTGTTTGCCGCGCCGCCGACGTCGCCGAGCAGCCGGCGCGCTTGCACAATTGTGCATTAGCGAGATGTTGCTTTCCGAGCTGCGGAGTAATCGTTACTAAAATCGTCGAAGGTTTATCTGATTTTCTTGAAACGCGCAGGGAAATTGTGGCCTTTCCGCGAAGCGACGATGCTTTCGTTATTACATCGTTACGTAACCACGTCTGCATGAATCAGAGCATTGAGCAAACCGAATATAAAATCTGCATTTCGAACAATCACTTGCGAAATGTCATACGTTCCATTTAACGTTTGCGAATATAGCGAGCGCGCGAGCAGAATTCTCCACGTATGTGTATATTCTATAAATATGTACACACATACATATATATAATCTCTTTTAAAATAAAATTTATATTACTATTTTATATTCTTCTAACGCGACGTTTTAGATGTATCGCAAAAGGAAGTTACAAAAGTAACTTGCTTTATGCGCAAGTTTCAAGTTAAATCTCTGATAATATTTTGACGACAAAAGAGTAACAATAACGTATTACGTATTTCTCCGTCGCGGATACCAGAATTAGCAGTGTCTCGATATTCTGCCCGATTTTTACGGGATGACAAGTTCTGAGAAATAAGTTCCTTCGACGACATCAAATCGAAGGGGATGCTTCGAGCGCGAGCAAAGCGAAGACGGAGACAAAGTAATTTCAACCATCTGGAGAGTCTTAATTAATGAGATATCTTATATATATATATATATATATATATACTGTTTCACTTCTTTCCGGTGGTGTGCTAGCCGATTAAGCAAATATGTATCTTTCTCCCGCTTGCATGACCGACGAAGTAATTACAATCGGTATTTCGTTATCGCGCCACGCCCGAGTAGATCCTGAGCTCGGCACATAATTATTAAGTTTTCCTGAAGGTAATAAATACATCGAAATTTATATCTGTGACCACGAGAATACGCCGAGGCGCTACCTTGCTAAAATGCGATCTTGCTAAAATGCCGCGCATGAAAACGGAATCAATGTATCGAGTTACTTAATTAGTCTCGCGGTTAATTGGATAACTGGTTTTAAATATCCTGCTATTTAACAGCTACGCTAAAGGTAGCCGAAGGAAATCGTTTTTATTGATGATCACTTTAACTTTGTGCCAGAGGAAAAAGACGCATTATATGTAATACGACATTTATGTTTTGTTATTCATAATATAAAAAAAAATAAATAAAAAAGATATTGATATTTGCGTTCTAATAAATATTAGTTTCATTACAGATATATGTATATGTAAATAACAAATATCATTATTTAGTGATTATTTGCATAAGAGTTTTTATCAGTTATTGTGCGTAAAGCGGAACGTAAACCAAAATAAAATAAAACTGATATAACCAGTCGCGCCGAAATCATACCTTTTGTTTCTACGAGAATCGCATGTGAGAACAGTGAGCAATCAAAGAGAGAAAAGATGAATAACGCGAGATAGACGCAAAACATAAAGGATGATGAAGAGAACGGCGAAACGAAAGAGAAAGAGAGAGAAAGGCTAAGAGGAACATATACGTATGCATACAATGGTGCAGAAACGACCGTCCAGTCAAGGATACATTTTATAGGTCCGATGCCTTTTATAGTCCACAGAACTGCTGGCGGCTCTAAAGAGACTGCTGCGATGAGGAATCCTGTGCAATTAAACGCTTATTGCTTGCATATCTTCGAATCGATCCAACACTAAAGTTAGTATTGGATCGCTGGTAGTAAACGCTCCTAGATAACCGACAGGCGGTGACCACCGACCGTGTTCTGATCTTCAGATTTCGAGCAACGATCGCGAGAAACAAAGTTGCGATTGTGTGTTTTTCAATAGATCTGGTGTTCTAACATCGATTATTTCTTGAATACACTCGACATATTCGAAGATCTGAGTACTTGAAACTTTCCACCACTTGACTATTCGAAATATCTGAGTACTTTGTTCGAGTATTATCGGATGTTGACGTGTTAAAAATTTCTTTATTTATATTTTCACAATATTCATTATATTCTTTGAAAACTAGAGATTTTGTCATATCGAAACTTTCTCTTGCTGCTCAAACCCATTACTACTTGGCGGATTGCAGGATCGAGAGCGGCCAAAAAGGACTGTAAATATTTTCCTGGCAGGCTGTTCCCGACGAAGTGGTTGATTTTATGATTTTATGGGTTCAATTTTATGAAGCTGTCGATTAGATTCGCGGTACCGCTTTTTACGCTCGTTTCACTTTTTATATTGGAAAGGAAGAAAACGACTTCTCGCAGACGCGCGCGCGTATCTTGACTTTACGACGGCTTCACCGCACGAGTTGATTTTTCGAGAAACCGATTGATATCACACGTATCTGTCGCGAAATTTATGGCGCATTTACGTTTTCTAAATATCATATAATAATCGGTTTTATTTACAATTCTTGTTTAATAGAACTATTAGTTTATAATTGAACCAATTTAATAACCGTGCGTGGCACAATGCATCCAACAGTCTGACTCAAAGTTAAAACAATTAAAAACAATACATGCTGACAATTCATGTATCGCCAAGCTCCTTAATTTCCGCCGTTCTCTTTAGTTGGCTTGCTCATCAAACAAGATGGTCATGGTGCGACTCGTTCCTCCCTTCCTAAAGAGCGCCACCTCCACCTCTCAAACGTCCCACCGTGCCATACGAAGCCACGACTCGTCGAGCTTTAGTCAGCACGGTGCTCATTGCTACATTACTAATTTCCGCCCTCGGCCTCGGCCGCTCATATTGTCCGTGATATACGTACACACGAAGCGATGCCATAAGCACGATCAAGCGTGTGCACAGTGTGTCGGTGCTGTCCGCGTGCGAGAGATAATGCGTCCACCTACAAACCAATCTATTAGGCGCCATCTCTCTGACTGCTCACTTACATCGGTCTGTCCGGCCCCGCCGTTTCTCCTCGTTGCTCGTACCCTGTATATCTCCTACACTCTTCGCCTCTCCATTGCGGCTCCGCTCGTCTACCGGAAGCGGACCGATGCCCGACACCCACGCGCGCGTGATCGCGTATCCGACGCGTATCGGCGAGCGTGAATGGAGAATGTGGACTATCACGACCGGCATTAGACTTGAGAAATCTACCTATTAGATTCACATTAAAGTAATTCTGCTTTATTAGAAATGCCAAAACAATCTGAAAATAAAAGTACATACATACAAAAACAATTTGATTAAACACAATTTTATTTTACATAAAAATATTAAAACAAGTAAAAACACTCTTAATTGTATTTAATGGTTTTTTAAAATAATGCTAACATTTCTATGTATTAACAATAACGCAAATTAATAAGTTTATTGAGATTTACAATTTTGAAAATTTTTGAAGATATTTTTGTAATTTAAGTAAGGCATACTTTGACTTTTTAGAGAGAGAGAGAAAAAGAAAGAAATTTCAACGTATCGTAAGATCGCGGAGAATCGCGCATAGCATATGTTTCCAAGGAAACGTAATATCTATCGTTCCCATAAATTTCCTTCGAATCGACACTACACAGTAGGCATTTTGTCCAAGAAACTCGATGAGAACCACGCGTTACGCGCTATTATTACCACCGAGAACGCTTCGGAAAGGATGTTATTCGCGAATGTCATCGCGTCATCGTATCATTTAATAACGAACATCCGAGTCGACCCGTTGACCAAATGTAGTCCGTCAATGATGCGTCGGAGTGTGAGCCGTTGAAATTCATTATTCTCAATTCTCGTAAACAGGCAGTTATAAATTATTCAGGCCGAATGCCCCGCCACGTTGGGATGACCTAAGCGGTTGGATAGCCGCTAACTGCCGGTAAATTAGCCAATTGAGGACTTCGAGTATCCGCGGATATCTTATTACACACTTGGCAGCTACAGCTATGGCGCCCGTGTGCTTATGCGTATATATATATATCTCTCTGTGTTCATGTTTGATACACATAATCCATCCTTTCTTCCGCATGTCAGCGCTATTATCTTACATGGTTAAGGTCACTAATAATAAAAATATTGACCAATAAAATTTAAGATAATGAATAACAGGTATCATATGTAAATATGCTTACATAAATTAAGGTGTTACATAAATTACAATATCGAATAATTGCATTATGTAATATTACAAAATTAAAAAAAAAAAAAACGTTGCTAAACTAAAGCAGATAAAACGTCTAAAGAGTAAAACGTTTTCTTTTCTATTTGTGTCTTTCACCTTTTGTCTTTCAAGTCCAGTATTTCCTTTATTACGAGAGAGCAAATAGATACTCCTCATAAATCGTAATACATTAAGCAAGACGAGACACGCGAGAACGAACACCACGACTCAGCCCTCGCAGGTGAACATGAAAATAATTAACTGCCGGATCCGCAGAAACAGATTCGTGAGAACTTCGCGGTGGTTTCGAGAAAGACACCTCGACGATGACAATTCGACCGGGCAATGGTAACGGCAATGGTGACGGTTCGTGAAACCGGTAAGCAAATTTATTCTCTCATAGTCCGACGCCTCTCAACCGCGTCCGGCCGTGTCATTACTCCCTTTCACGATCCTCGTTAGCAAGAACTTGTGGCCCGCACGCGTAAAAGTAGGGATTCTGTAATAAGACGGACACGTAGCCAACCGAGTCGTAGCTACGATGACTATGTACGACGTCGTAGAACATGAGTACAAGTAAGCAATGGACTGATGATTCGCGCTCTGATTATTATTTTTATATGTTTACGTGAATCTTCGAAAATATCGTTGTGTCTTATTTATTAGCACACACATTAATACATAAACTATTTCCTTAATATAGGAAAACACAATTTAATAAACGCATCTGTCTTAATTTTCAAAGAATTTCGCAACGATAGGATGTTTGTAATCCTTCCAGGTGGAAGAATTTTCTTCCCGTCTCTTCTCTCATTCCGTTGCAATTTTACCACGCGCATAGACTTCAATTGAAGCAGTTGCTTTCCGTAAGTGAGTGACTTAGGAAGAGAAAGGACTCCTCTTTCTTGAAACGTCTGGCCAGGAATCGCAGCGCGAAATGAACTCGAGCATAACACATCCTTGTGTATTGTCGGACGGATGTTCGCCGCTTAACTCGAAGAGACGACGGACCTCGATGTAAACCTGGGAAGGCGCCATTATCGTAGCTCAAAACCACGAAAGCGACGCCGACAAATCAAATCTCCGCGCTTAGCGACTGAAAACAGGACGAATAGACGAAAACGGTGGGAAAAGGGATGGGAAAATCCAGGAGAGATGCACGTTCTCTCCGCGAGAAATCGTGATACAGAATGCCACTGGAATTTCACCGGATGCGCGGCACTTCTTCACGAGCCATTGAACAGCCATCGCTGCGTCGCCATGTTCAATGAGCGGACGGCCGAGTGCGAGGACTTCCGTTTTAATATACGCTCGACGAAATGGCGAGCTTGTGTACAGCCGCGCGCGTGCTTTATAAAAGGTGATTTTCACCAAATATATTCTTCGTCAAAGTACGATTTTGACTTATTTCACAAAAAAAACAGCTACATTTTTATTATACATTATATGCGTATGTACGCTTGGAAAGAAACTTCTCATTTTATTATTTGCATATTCTACATCGAGAGTCGTTTTAAGAGAGATACTGATATAATGAGTTAAAAAAAAAATTTATTCCGAATTAATTTGTAAATGTTTAACTTGTAAATTAAAATTATTATCTTACAAAATTGCGGTGAGTGCGTTTAAAAATAACGAGATCTCACGAGATTACATTCTTCGTCTTCTTCCGTCTAGACGACATGCGAAGTTCTTGTTCTCGGTCGGTGCCCCTGGCCTAGACACACGACACAGCGACGCGAATATTATTATTAATGCATGCGTGTGAGAGCAGGACGACTTGGAATGTGAGTTAAAAGGTACAACCGTGCCGTGTGACAGATAAACAGAAGCCAAACTCACAAAAGCCACTGAAACCTAGAAGCTGTACCGCGCCTGGTCTTGTATCCGCCCCCTACATCTGCACGACGCCCCCGTTGCACCCCTTTGGTCACATTATGTTTCTATAATATGTTGTAACGACGGGCCGACACAAGCTCGAGCTTAGACATGCGATCTACGAGCGACTTTTCTCGGCGAAAAGCCGGGTAACGACTTCCAAGACAGTCATGACGCCGTAGCGACACCCGACGCTTTTAACCTGCCGGAATAATAATAACCGAGCGGTAATCGCGCTTAATGCTCGTCGAGGGTTCGCGAGATAAAAGGAAAAAGATGTGCTCACATGCATATGCGCGCAATGCCCCTTCTCGCGACGCGCGCGACAAATAGAAAATCAGATTAAATGATTAAATATATTTTCATACGATCGCGTGAACGAATTATTATTATTCACGACTTGTTGCATATTTTTAGATGTCGCATTTGAAGTCGAAATAAAAATAGGATATTATTTCCTATAAAATAGGATTTTAGTCACTTGTTCTTTTTAGACATGAGCTTTCAATAGCACTTTCCGCAAATATGCATTGCATCAAATTTATTTATGAGTTTTATTGATCCTCCGTTAAATCAATTTTTAGCATTTTGCCCAATAAATATAGACTTCGCGTATGAAAGCTTGAAGACAGCTACGGTTTTATATAACCAAAACGATTTCTATTATAGATATACATTAACTAAAAATATAATGAATGATTATGTACATGTAGTCAAATCAATTATTTGTACAAAACAACCACAAAAGATTTATTTTGCATAAATAATTGATCTGACTGGATGCAGAATATGGATACTGGATCATTCAGTTAATGTACACCTATAATAGAAATCGTTTTAGTTATATAAAACTTTACCTATAAAAAATGTATTTTGCTGTTTTCTCCTAGAAGCATAAAAAAAAAGATTGTAAGATACATTAAATATACTTCAAAAATAAGAGACAGATATTGTATGGGAATAATAAGTTGCACATTTATTTATAAAAAAGTATTCGTGCGTTTTCATATGCGTGTTGACCATTTCGATATCCATCTACGATAGTCCGGCGCCGACTATCGGTCGACATTACCACGTTGTTTACGCACCGCGTCGCAGGTTTCCGGTGAAATCATCGCGCGACCGTCTCAACGCGGTGCGAACAATCGTGCGGCCATAGTTAATACGGTCGAACAAAGTTTCATGGCGGTGAGCGGCTAATGTCCCGGCTGAGCACTGTCACCTCGATTAAAGGAGTGAGCGACGAGGACACGCAAGCAACAAACGAAGACGCCTCTGAGACCGAGAGGAAGCGAGAAACAAAGAGAGAAAGAGAAGAAGAGAGAGAAGAAGAGAGAGAGAATGCGCGACGTTGAACTTTTTTTTTAATGAGACAGCCAAACACAAAAGTTGTGTCTTTTCCCAAGAAACAGAATAAAATAGAAAAGGCACGTGCGAAGCAAAAGGAAAACGAAATTTCTGCAGAAAAAGATATTTCGGATAAATCCTATAACATGGTTGTGTTTAACATTTTTCTCTTTAAAACAGTAACATACTATCCATAAAGTTCTGTATATTCAAATAAAAGAGAAAATTCAAGTTCTTTTTATATCTTCGAGGTGAGAAACACAAAGAAATATTGCAAAAAACAGGTTTTAACGATTTTTAAATATTTTGCACTTTTTAATAACGTGATTGTAACGCTATAAAGAATAGGGACGGAGTTCTCCGTAAAAATAATTGCTGCTTTAGATGCTGGGAAGTCATCGTTCGCGTCTTCGCGCGAAGAAGAACGTAATTTATAGAGGCCGGAAAGAGCGGTTGGTTATGAAAAACAGTTATAAAAATCAAGAATCCGCCATGCGTGCTCGTGTATGATGACCGAGGACGACAACGCGACATACACAGGGCCGCTCGGTTTCCCCTCGGCGTCGTCGTCGTCGTCGTCGTTGTCGCGGTCTTCGTCGTCGTCGGCGTCGGGACGTGACGGTTCGCATAATCGTGACGGACGTGATAATCGCCGAGACGCGCCGTCGTCACACCTTGTGCGTCGGTCGAGCTGAGCGCTCACTTACAATTATCAGCTAGACGACGTCTGCTACGCATTTTCCCGGCGCCCGACACCAGCTCCGCGATCTAAACAATATCTAGTCAGAAATGTCAAACAAAAATTTGTGCTTGGTTTTATTTTGAACAAAAAAAAATTGAGCGTCAGATTTAGAAATTAATAAATGATGACTTTCGACTTTTGAAAAAATTGCATATCACTAATATTTACTAATACTAATATCTACTAATATTAATATCGATGATATTACTATCATCAATAATATCACTAATACAAAAACGTTAATAACATGGATATTGAATCTTCGTAGGACTATTGCAATATCTCTTAATATTATCTATTTTTATCGACACCAAGAACACATTAATAACAAGAGAATATTTCGCTTTTTTCTTTCTTTCTCTTTCTTTTTCTTTCTCTCTCTCTCTCTCTTTCTTTCTGAAAAAATTAGAACATATTACGTGTTTAAGAACATGCTAAACCCACGAAGACATGATGGTCGCATACCATATCTAATAGTGAAATAACTCAAATAATTCAAAAGGAGTTATGCGAATGCCTTATCGTCCTGACGCTTTGCATTACCTACCCTGACTGTGCCCATGGAGAAGAATGAAGAAGGTGAAGGCGGCAGCAGAGCGATGGAGGCGATGGCGATGGTGAAGAAGCTTCGGTGGTGGAAACGTATTTTTAGAATGATCTATGTCTTCGTTTGATTTCGAAGATTGCGCTCTCTCGGAACCAACAGACCAAGTGTCTTAACGGGATCTTGTTACGGACCTGCCGGCGCGTGTTTTCAGATTCCTGTAGGCCGGCTTCGTCCTGGGACAGACGCGTGCTATCGGTACCACGAATCTATCTTCTGACTTCTCTCTTTTTTTTTGTTCGTCATGCTGACAGAATGGCCCGTTAGATTCACGCCAATCTAGATTACCAAGTATTCTTCTAACTTATGTATTACTGTTTGCCATTTTCCGTGTTAAATAGCTTTGTTAGAGATACATACATGTCTTCCATTGGTTACCTTCCTTAACTGAATTATATGCACATATAATAAGTACATTGTTTTTAAAAGATAAAAAGTGCTTGAAGTGGTATGTTTTACGTTTAAGTCACATGTTGAACACCATGAAATATTACGCTCAAATGTACAAAATTAAAGATTACATTGAACTGAATATGATCGGGAGCATTGACTTAAAATATAATTATTTCGTCTGTTATTGTATTTTCCAATTTCGGTAAGATCACAAGTAAGTCTCGGGATTGATTACGTTCCAAAAGCATAAAGATTCTCGCCTGACTGTCACTGATATTCACGTCACTTTTAATCGAATCTTTGAGATGAGCTTGAATGTGAAATTGGATGATTAATGAGAAATAACGTGACAGACCGAATTACATTAAGAACATTGATTAAAAAGTGTCAGCGAATCTGAAATTATTTTGGGAAGAAATATAAAAAGGTTTTGTCAAATGTATTGCAAAATAAGTATATACTCTAATACATACGGGAAGATTGAAATATTTAACAAATTTTAATTTTCAGGATACATGAGATTTGCTAATTAAATTTTAAGCGAATATCAAATAAAAAACGTTGTTCATTTATTCACAAAATTTATAAAATGTAGTATTTATATTATATTACTTAATAGAAAATCGTTTATAAATTTTATTCTTTAACACATTTATTATTTTTTACTGTTATTGTATATAAAACGTGTTGATGTATATATGGTTTACTTGAATTTTGTAATAATTTAGAATCAGTTTATAAAGAGAGGATTAATATATATTTATGTGATAAAATAACTGAAAAGAGAAAAAGTGTGTGTATGTCGCGTGCGCGAGCGCTGTTACATGCTCCTTGCGCCAAACATTTACAATATCGCGTCTGGACGAATCATCATCCGAGATTTCAAGTAGATCCTCAGTAGATTGGACTTCGAGTCGACTCACACGCGAAACATCATCCCTCGCAAATTATCCCGCGAGAGTTCCACTGCGGTGGGCATATATACGCACACCACCCACAAGCTTACACACGCACACACACACTTATTATGCGGCGCGACTAAGTAGAGGGAAAAAGGAAGAGATCCGCACGAATGCGAGGAAAAAGGCAGCAGGAAAATAAGAAAACGAAGCAACCGCCGCGCGTCTTGCACGACGTGCCACGATCAAGATCGCAAGATCTAACCGGCGGACATGGTGCTCATTCGACGTGCTATATTTATCGGTGATCTTACTGAGTTTTCCGACCCCGTATCCAACTACGAAGAACATCCGCGCAAAATACACAAAGCCGATATCCCAATCTTCCCTGTACGGACACATGCACACATATATTTATAATGCGAAGAGAGATAGGGGGGAAAAACAAGAGAGGGAGAGAACTCACACGCGCGCGTATGGAGAACAATGCGCGCATGAGTGCCTTCTCTCCTCGCCGTTGTGCGTGAGCAAGCGCGGGTGCATGATTCCGAAGGATGTGCACGGGAACGCTCATTAACGCTTATCAATAATTACGTTTCTATATTTACTACATAATAAGCGAGTCTCCATTAAGTAGCATTCCCTGTCTGGTTGTGTGAAGTACATATACAAAACCGCTTAGGGATATGGTCTACTTAACTCGACCGTGCTATCCGGTTGTTAAATCGCGTTTTCAAACTTAACCTAACCTAACCAAACACAACATTATAAACAAAATCATTTTCCAGAGGTATACGTCTTGTCGTTTTTTCCGCGGCAAATCCGATATGAGTAAAAAAAACAAAAAAAAACACTCGATTCGTTGCACTTCTGTCACTCTTGTGTACGTATAATGGCGCAACAGCGTAAAATGTATTCAAGATGAAACTCATCGATAGTTCACGCTACACACTATACGATAATTTCTCTTTTAAAATGTAAATTAAGCTAAATTCTATTATACGAAAAAAAAAATCGCCAAGAGAACACTGAATATAACAATAATTATACATTATTATTTAAAAAGCGATTAATAAAAAACCTTTTTGAATATATATGGGATAAATATTTTCTAACGTATACGTTAACAACAAATGGAGAAAGCTTGGTTGATTGCACCATAGAGTTGTTTAGAGTTGAAAACTGTGTCTTATTTGTGAGCGCGAGATCTTAGGATCTGCGTGGAAACACGCAAGCTTTTTCCGTAGACGAATAATAATTATGGCGAATCAACCGAGCGTACTATAAAATATAATGCTCGTGATGAAGCAACATTGTAAGATTGTAATGGGTAGCAGTAATAATTACCACTAACGGAACGTTCACTCTTGCCAGCGAGATAATAATCGTATATGTGTGCTATTTTAATAGATGCGCGTACCAATGATTTACGCTGTTGTCTACTCATCATTTCTCTCCGCGAGCATTTATCGGCAGACTCATCGCCATGGGAAGATTTTAGAATTAATTATGCGTGCCAATGTACACTTTATCTCGAGCAATAGACGACGACTTCGTTCCCAATCCGATATATCTCTATAAAAGAGATGTTCCGCAAGAGGAATAAGCGAAAGAAATCATTTATATTATGTTGAATAAAAGCAAGCCTTTTCTTTGCGAAAATCTCGTTCGATCGATCGAACTTTGATTTTCCGAGCTAATTATCCCATTTTGACGTGAAAACGACGTTAATGGCTGTCGAGACAAGCTTTTCTAAGGGGACGCGATCCACCCGATCTCGTGCCTCTCGGTTAGCTCCTCCGCACGAGCTGGTGCGACGTAGACGAGATGATAAGAGAAGGAAAGCGCGCGGGAGGGAAGTGGCGAGGGCTGTGTTTCGCCCGGTATATTAATTTAATTCTTTGGATACCCGATAGATGGTAAGAGGTGGTGGGCGAAGTGCGGGGGTGAGTCTCTCGCCCATTTTGAATATTCATAGGAAAGAGGGAATAGAGATCGGGTGTAATAGAATTTAAATTAAGGAAGGGAGGTCGGCTGAAACTGTATGGAGAGTTCCATAATATGATAATGCGCGTTCTATCGATATATTCCTACGACCGGCCGCCCCGTCGGGATCGTGAAAATAGCTCGAGAAATTGTCGTTCCGTTGATTGACCCTTGGCACCAAATATCGAGATCTCCCTCTTCTATTTGTTGTACCATCGACTTTTACGGCTTTTTTTACACGAAGCTTGTAAGCAGTTTGCTATGTGTTCGCCGGAAAGAAAGTTCTTTGCCAGTTTTTTGAAAACACGATACTTCTATAAATACAGAAACAAATGAATGCAGTTTTGCTTGTCGTGGAATATTATATGTATTACTGTTTTGGAGAGAGTCAATGCTGTTACGACAACAATGCGCAAGAGGGTTACTTCATGAGCGCGAAACCAGAGTGAGGATCCGTTGGCGCGAGAAACTTTTAATACGGCTTCGAAGTTAAAGTCCACCTTTACCACCTTGAATCTCCTACTTTTGGTCTTTTCTGCCGACAAGAATCTCCCTCTGATACTCTGCCATCCCCCTCGGCGCTCCTAACGCCTTTCATCCCCTCTGCCGTCCCTGCGGCGTCAAAGCCCCTGGTACCTCGCTCGAGACGTCTCTAATCGTAATCGTCGTGGAGTGTTAATGTTCCCGTTAACTCGGCTGAGGTGTTTAACCTTGTTAATTCGCTCTCGTGCACACTGCGCCGTACGAACACGCATCTCTACTTCTTGATACGAGGCTACGTGACGGATGCTCGCGTCGTTTTGTCTTTCCACCCTCACTCTTACCTTCACGGAAAAACGCACACAATTGCTGACAACCACGGTTGTAATGCGCAGCAATCTAGTAACAAACCACGGATTCAAATAAGACATATTGGAAAGCAATTTCGATTTATCTTTTTAAAAATGTAGAATTCTAAAGTCTTGATGTAAAAAAATAAAATGGAAACTTTTTATGCAATAAGATTATAAAATGTAAGCATCTGAATGATGTACCGGACGAAGCTGGCCAGAGATTGTTTTTAAAATAAATAAAACACTCACTGTGATAAAGAAAAAACAAAAACTGTTTATTTCACCTCGACTTTAAAGTACGCGTATGCGTTATTATATTAACAAAGATGCGTGCAGCTGGCTAATTAACAATGCCGCAGAACTTTCGTCGGAATCTCGATTTCGGAGTATTCGAGTCGCCCACGACCGATCACCTGTGCTCGCTTCTTGTGGCAAATAACAACTGACTGTGGCCCGGCTTTTTCGGCCGGGCACGACAAATATGTTGTTGTTTTTCGCGCGCGTGTAAATCACGCCCGACACAGGTGATCGAAGCTTCGAGAATCGAACGGTAAATATCGCTGCGAGAATATAATATATATATATTCCCGCAATTCTTACACAAAGTTCTTACAAAAAGTAATGCAGAAATAATGCACAAAGGTTTTAAAGCTGTATGTATATATAAGTGCAACGACTTAAATCGTACATATGTGCGTTTTGGAAAGAAAGAGAGAGAGAGAGAGAGAAAGAGAATATATATATTACTCTGTTGTAACTCTTGCGACCGATGTCGCTTCCGTCCGTGACATAGGTAAGTAACTCAAGCGGGAAGTACCTATAGCGTGCGGAAAAGTGACTGCGAAGTTTACCTCGAAGCGACAATCAGTTAAACAGTTTCCTGCGTACCGCGGTCGCCGTCGTCGCCGGTTGTGTTCGCCCCTGAACCTCGTACCCAAGCGGTCGTGGTGAATCCAGAAGCGTATACGAAGAAGGTGGGGTAGATCAGCGTCGCGGATAAGCGAAATAAAAGTTATACTCCTCATTGTTCGCGGCAGCTTCTAATTACGCACATGAGCCGTATATACGCGCACCGGTAAGCGACCGCAATGTGCACGAGTGTTGGTGGCCGTGTATTCCTCCTTGCGCGGTATCTCGGACATTGCTTCGCTTTTTAGATTCGCTCGCGCGCACGTACACACACACACACACACACACACATACATTTTCTCGTACGAGCGCGCGTGCGCGCGTACGTTGCATCGCGATGCGCCGCGTCAGAAATTTACGCGCAAGCTGTTAAGACCGACTTTAATGTCGCCGCGAGGCACGTAAATTCGATTGCGTATCACGCTCTAAGACAAATCTTCGCAACGAGTACCATTTGAAATACCGAATGGATCTGTGCGATTTATCTACGAATATGGAGAATATGCTCGAGCAAAAAATATTGAAAAAAAAAAACCAAATTGTTTGCAAACACGTCGGAAGATGTTTTCTTACGTGTCTCGTCGTTGTAATTTAACAGCGGAATATGTTTAGATCTCCAATAGAGACACTACCAGGAACAGCATATACGTCGTCGTCTGTAAATCTGCTTCATGCCGGAGATAAAAACAGCACGCGGTGATGCATCTCCGCACGGTCAGTCACATACTCGAGCCGAGTTAAGCTCGTTATCGGATGCAGATCGGTGGAGAAGAAGTGTGTGCGCAATGCGGAGGAAGAGGAATTCTTGCCGCTGAAACGGGCGTACCGAATCCTATGACGTTCTTGAGACATTTCCACGAGAGGGCCCCGAGATGATTTACCGGTCCTCGTCATAAAACGGTACCGCCGCTCCACGCACGGGAGACACAAGAGGACTCTGATTATCGCTGGAGATTGTTCGCACAAAGAAGGACTCTCCTCGCGGCGGAAGGGCTCCAAGATTTAGATATTTGCGCAGGAAACGAGCAGGATACGAGTTTGCGTCGCAACTCCGCGATCAGGTTTATTGTTGAAGGTTCAACACACGGGATGGACTCTAAATCAGCCGGAACGAACTTGGCTCCATCACATATTTTGCACAGTGAAATAAGATGCGACAGGACTTGCTTTAATCAAATTTCAAGATCTCATTTAAAGATCATATTGCACCGCTTGCACAGTTTTATGTACCAACTATCAATTGATCTAAAGTGAATTATGTGAGATTCTTAATTTATTTACTTCGGTTTTTTATTTGTTATTATTATTATTTTTTTTTAGAACAATTAAATTCTTTTTACGTTTTTTTAAGAAATATACAATTTAATAGTTCTCCGACTAAAGACTGTTCTTACATCTATCCACGTTTTCAACATAGAAATTGATTATGTATATTCATTGAGATTATTTGTTTCTGTCGTGGAGTCAATCACGCTCGAATTCAAACGTCTAACTTACGAGGTTCTTACGAGCTCCGTAAGTCAAGACGTAGGCACCAAGCCAAGAATCTCTCGACTCGAAGCGTCGTTGTGCAAATACTGAACGAACGGAGGGCTGGTAGTGAGAAGGAATCGTGGGCACGAGGAAAATAGGAACGCGAAAAGGACCGACCGAGACGGTAGCGGATCTCGGCTCGAATCGCAAAACCCGGGAGCATTAGTGTTATTTTAATCAGGAAATATAATGATCGCCGTAGTCGTCTCGCGCGTGGAAGGATCGGGAGAGGACAAGGGCGGGGGAGGGGGAAGTGAACGGGCGTAGGTGGAAGAAAGGGTGGTTCCGATGGCAGCGTAGCTGTAGTGTAAACGCAGGTTGCCGCGCATTTGTTACGGGCCGATAGCAATTGTTTCCCCTATCTACGAGTTCCACTGCGACACTGCAACCCACCCGTTTGGTTGGCTGCGCTGCCTGGTTGGGTTGCAGTGTATACGTGAATGCGTATACAATGTGTACTTGCTTATTCTGTCTAAAATGAGAGAGAGAGAGAGAAAGAGAGAGAAAGAGAGAGAAGTGGTCTTATGTAAGCGACGCTCCGACGCTGAGTATAGATTGTATTCTATTGGTACATAACTACTGGTATGCCACTCTGAAATTGGTACAGGCAGACTCCAAAACTGTGATTTCTTCGAAATAAAACGTAATGTTTTGCATCGAGACCTCTGTATCCTGCATTACGATTCTCTACCATTGAAATTATTTCTAGAAACAAAGATATTTTCTATCTTGTTTTTCTCTTAAATGACAAGAAAAAAATATTTGCAAAGATTATTCGAATATTGATGTCAATAATTTCTAAAAAGAACTGTGGCAAGAATAAATTATTGCAATTGCGATATGCGTTTTCGAAGTCTGAAATGAATCTCGATTCATTGCTGCTTTTGAACGAGAATCTCGTATAATTGAAACATGGCTACGGGATTGTTGCGTCTACGGAATTTCAATCGTATATAGACACGGAGCCGATCATCACTTGACAAAAAATAGAAAAGATTTTCGACGGTGGTCCGCAGCTTTCAAAGCTCTGCCAATCACGCGATTGTGTCAGTGTCATCCAATTTACGTGGCATTTAAAAATTGCATCGGAAACATCGTTTTGCCGTTTGATCGGCAGGATTAATTGCCCTTCAACTTGTCGTAACCCAAATTTCGGGACCGTTTCGTTCCCTCGCTCCGCGGATCGTGTCGTCTGTCTCGAGCAATGACGGGTGCCGTTAATTACAAACTCGCGTATCCATATTCACGTGATTACCGAAAGACGGTAGATTCGTTTCTGGATAAGACTCCAGCGCGGTGTATGTCTGCCGCGAGATTGAGTTCGACTCATCTCGAAATGCTTGTAGCGACTATCCTATTCGTACATAGTTGAGTGGCGCGGCGGCGGATACATAGATAGGGGAGCCGGGAGGTGGGAGGGTGAGAGACAGAAGAGAGAGAGAAGTGAAGAGAAAAGGGTAGGTAGGGGGAGGGGTGAACCCATGTACGACGTGTATCTATTTGCAGACACAGATAAACACGGATAGAACCAACACCCCGATACACCCCGGGACAGAGCGAGAGTGTTCTTATAGTGGAACTTATTGATCCAACAAAACTCATTTCAAGATACAGTGCGAAGTCTCCAAGATACTACTCTCCTACTTCTCTCTCTCTCTCTCTCTCTCTCTCTCTCTCTCTCTTTCTTTCTCCTCCGTCCCACCTCGCCCCTCACCTTTCCACTCCTCCAGATTTCTCTCTCCCGCCGCGATCCTCTCTTCATCCACGACCCTCTCACCGTTCGACGCCCCATCCACACGACAGAGCTCTGCTCTGACTCCCGTATCATATCTCCAAGACGTTCCCTATACACGCAAGTACGAATACAAAGTGATTAATGCGTATGTACAGATACAGATTTACAAGATTTCGAGAAACAAAGTAACAGTTTTTTAATCACTTCGATCGACTCAAATCACAATGAAAGATTAACTATAATCCTGGAAAAGTTATTCATATATAGATTCAACAAAATGTGTTGATATGTTGGCACAGAATTAGGATTACTGTGTCTTTTTTTTTTACGTCTCTAATTAAATTTTTCATTATTTGACTGTTTTTATGAATATCTGTTCTATGAAGGTTATTTTTTTTACAAGGACAGTAGGTTCATTCTCTTCGCGAGATACATAGATTCGTTTAGAATCTCCTAGGGGGAAAAGTTAATAATCTGACTCAACGCGTGACCTTGTACTCCGGCGCCTTCTCTTGGCTTTCACCTTTCCTCACCCACCTCTCGTCCAAAATCCAAAGTTTCCTCGAGCAACTCGACACTGGAAGCAATTTTGGCGTCGACTAACCCCTCCACTTCGCTCGCTCATTCACCTAGCTCTCCGTCGAGTAGTAAAGGAAAGTGCATAAAGTTGTAGAGTGTCGCTGCTCGCCTGCATTGCTCGCTTCTCGCTTGCATCAGGAGAAAACAATTCCAGCTCTCACCTTTCGTCTACTGGCTCGATATTTCTGACGCATCTTTTTATGTTTCTTGGTATAGAAGATTCTCCTGATATCGCATGCGTTTTCTTCCGTTTTTTTTTTAATACGTGGAAGTGCAATTTGATACTGAGAAAATAATATGAGAAATAAATATGCGCTTAAACGTATTTTGTTTCAAGAGTTTCGTACTTTGTATATCTTACTTTCTTACGCGCATTCGGTTTTCATTATCTATTATTTATCGTGACGGAGACTTTCCGTTGTTGCATCTTCATCGTCACGCGCGCACAACAAAATTTGAATCAACGTTGAATGAACAAACAAATGAAGAAACTTACGATTGCGTAAAACTGCGAAGTGTCTGCGGTTTGTTTGTCGGCGGGAACATTTCGAGGTAAAGGCCTAGAGTAAGAGGGAGGAAGTGAGACGGCGCGAGACGGAGGCGACGAGAAAGAGGGCGGAAGGGTGTCGGGGTTGAGAAAAGGATCAGAGTGAGAGGAGACTGAGGAAAGGGGGGTTTAGGTAGGTGAGTCGCGAAGGATGGGCGAGAGGTTGCGCGGGGGGGAAAAGAGAGAGGGTGGCAAAGCTGTAGAAGGAGGTGGAGGAGGAGAAGGTGGAAGAGGCAGAGAAGGTTGGAAAGGGGCGAAAGGGGTGGAAGGCCACGAATGTCGGAGGGAAAAGAGGGAAAGAGGATGGAGCGGGCGGGCGAGAGAAATACCGGGAGAGGGAAGGAGGAGAGTGAGTCGGAGGAGATAGATGTATGTAGGAGGGCCGCTCGATACAGCCCCAGCAACCCTCCTCCTCCACCTCCTCCTGAAGCCAAGCATCGCATCGCGAGGTTAAAGTGAGAAAAGTCAACTCCAGTCACTCGGCGAGTTCTTCCGCGCTGGAACATAGAGATTTAAGTGACCAAGTAGCATTGCCCAACAAACGGCTCAAGGATCACCGGTTTAAAAGGTTTGCACATCGTCATCAAAGGAAGTCTTCTTTTGCGTCTTTTCGCGCTTCTTTTATTATCCGCGAGATCTTGAAAACTATTATTCACGTAGAAATAGATGATAGTCGCTAAGTGCGACAAGTTTGATAGCAATCGCGACGCAAACGTCGAGACAACGCGCGCGGTTGTTGCTCAGAACTCGGCAACATCTCGTCGCGGAGAAAATCAGCACGTCCAAAATTGAGAGAATGACGCGTACTAATAGTTGTCGTCGTGTCCCCGCATTCAACGGGAATACGAATAGTAACTGGTAGCTACGAGCGGTGCAACCTTCTCCGTCGGCGCATAGTCCGTCGCCACTTATCGAGAGACTTTTAAACCCACTTTCCCGAGTTGGCTGGCTTTCAAAATTCGAGTCGAGAGGCATGCTCGCGCTCTGGCAGGGACCTGCCAGCCGGAGACCTGCCGGCTTGTCACTTGGCTGGTTATCCAGGCACTTCCATGCCCGGCCACGCGGATACGAGTGCATAAACATACGAGCGAGCGCCATCCTAGCTAAAGAGTACTTTTATCTCTAGCGAGCCGCTTCCACCCACCGCCTCTCTCCTCCCCCTAGCTGTACCTTTCACCCATCCGTTCTCTTTCTCTCTGTTCTCCTATTTTTCTCTTTCTCTTCCGTCCCTTACGCCGCGCCGCTCTTCCTCTCTCATCCTGTTTTCCTCTCTCCCTGCATGGAACCACCATTCTCCTCGTGTGACGCTGCCGGCGTTCACGGGAGGTAGAGGAGGAAGAAGCTCACGTAGGTTATTCCTTTCTGCCGGCAGAGGATATTGTGATTTTAGCGTCTGTGTAATTATGGAAATTAGCGACATGGAAAGCCTAGGATAAAAGGGTTGATTATAATCCGGGCGCGAGAGTGAGGACCCGAGCCGAGCGTCTCGCTTCTCCGCGTGACCGTAGATTAAAACGCTCCTTCTACACTCGCGCCTTTACTTCCACCAACTACCCCTATCCTCCGTCTTCTGCACATCATCTACCCCTCGGGCGCGCGTTGCGTCTTCCTCTATGGACTCGAAGAACCGTCCGTTCCTTTCTCCCTCGCGCGTACGTCGCGAACTCTATGCTATCATCCTCTCTCGTATCCAGAATCACTGACGATATTAGGATCGAGTTTCCTTCGCTTTGTATACGACGCGCTCACCGGCTGCAGGCGTTTAGAATTTCGTCTGCTAGAATGAATTATAAATAACACTTCTCTTTACATACGATGGTATCAGGAAGAGAGAGAAAGAAAGACAGATAGATAAATAGAGAAATACAGCACACATCTTAGAACGTCGATAAGGTAAGAGAATCAAACATATGTCGAAACATATGTAAAAAAACATAAGTAAAAAAATGTATGTCATAATTCCGTAACAATTACGCACGCTTGCGAGCATGTGAAAAACTAGAAATTATCAAAGTTTAATATATCTTACGAGATATATGCAACCGCTTTCTGTCGAGGAGATTAATCTCCAGTCTCGCGAAACAATAAGTCAGTCGACCGTCTGCGTTGATACCCCGCGTTTTCGGGGTTGTGCAGGAGAGAACGAAGGAAAAAAGAAAAAGAACGAGAAAGGAAAGAAGAAAAAATGGCGAACACAACGAATTGCCTGCCACGAGGTTGGCTGGTCGGGGTGCAATCGCAACCCAACCCTACGGTAGCACCGGAGCGCTTTTCACCCCCGCGCGCATCGCCGCGACATTGGCGTAGATGCGCGCACCCTCTTCCTCACTCTTCCTTTTTCTCCCTCTCGTGTTCTCGTTCGCTCTCCCACTTTGATCCTCTCAGCGTCACTCCCTACTCTTCCTCACTTACTTTCTATCTCTCTCTTCCTCGCAACGCTTTTTCCCATCTGGCTATTGGACTACCTCGGCGTTTCAAGCGGCGGGCAGGAACCTATGATGTGATCGGGTATCGAATATCGGCTGGCTCTCCCATTGGTCGTTCACCGCGCACGGTCGCAGCACCGGCGCGGCAGTTACGACTGATTTGTTACGTAAAAACGTCGATAGCTTCTATACCCTCTCTTGTCCCACCCTCCGGTGCGCGCCCTCTCGCACAACCGCCTTCCACCCTGCCGTACCCTGCTCGCTCGCCACCCACCTCGCCTGGCCACCCCTTCGACGGTCCTCGACATACCGCCACCGCCCCCAACGGGTTCCGCTTGTGATAGAGGAAGGTAACGGAATAGAGAAGAAGAGACAAAGAAGAAAGACTCTCTTCTTTTTTATCGGCGCCGTGCGTTGCTGCCTGCTCGTTCGGCTGGGTGCGAACGCATTGTCGAAGAAATGGCCGGTAGACGAAACGACGTTTTTCTTCATTTCGGATAAGGATTTCGCTCTTTACAGCTTTTTCCCATCTTGAGATTATCACATCAATCTGACAATAAATTAAAACCGATGAAAAAACTAAGATGCCAAAAATGGTAAAAATATTGAAAAAAGTAGATTCTATTAAGTTTAAAATAAAGTTTATTGTTAAATTGTGTTGTATGGTCATCAAGATACACACATGCGTAATCATCTTAATATCTATATATTAAATGCCATCCCTTTGAAAGCTGTACTTTGACGCGTATACGTGATATATAATTGAACAGAAAAAGGACATAAGGATGTACTTTATAAATTTCAAAGAACACGTTAATATGTTACAACTGTAAAATAATATGAACCGTCTACTCTTAGTCACTATCCACTCAAAGGCGTGCAACATTATCTTTGCAATTTGCCTGCTTTTCAACCTCAATTCTACTCTCCTTGTCTTGCGCGCTTCTAGACTACTTTCTCTTATAATTCCTTGGTAAAACTTCTCGACAGAATCTCCTGTAGATAAAAAGATACAGTAAATTATACTTTTAAGTACTCTTTCTAATAGAGTGTAAGCCGATGTATTTTGTGTGTGTGTTTACAGTTCGCACTAACGATGTAAAGTAAAATCTACTTGTCGACTTTGTAATTTAATAATCACCAGAGCAAAGGAGGATAAAATCTAAGTAAATTATTAAGCATCAGTATTTATCTCGTTTTTTATCCGCCCGTCTGTCGCATATCATATATCACGTGTACACCGTGTTGATTGATCAAGATTTTTTTTTTTTTTTTTTTTTCGCAAACCGAGAGACGCAAACGTACGAGAGTTAAGTTTTAAAACGGCTATATCTATAAAAGTGAAATGTTGATTTTCTCGCGATGTCAGGTGAATTTCAATACCGGCAACGAATCGAGAATATCGCGTACACTTCTGCGGTAGACGCCGGTCGAAGGTAGAAACGTGTTACGATACTGCGTAGTGACCGTATTGTGAAAGCGTATTCAATGGCGCTCCGCCATTTAACACCCCAGCAAGCCGCGAAGTTTCCTGCAATGAAAGCACCGGCGCGGAACCTATTGTGAAAATATCTGACCACTGTCCGGTGCAATGAGGTATGGCCAGTCCCGGGAGTGTTAGCTCGTCGAATATGGCAAGCGCGGCGTGTACGTGCACGAGTCCGGTTGCGTGTGCGCGTGCAACAACATCGACCAAAAATATTTCACGCAAGCGCCACTAAAGAGACATAAACGCACTTAACGACAGGTCCACGTCGTGATATACAAACCAGCGTTACAGTCCATTTTAACGACGCGAGATATTAATCGGCACCGGGATTATTATTTACCGGCGCTTGTTTTAAAATAAGTTTTCTTTTCAATGCTGAAATAATTATATTTACCGTAATAATGAGCCGTCACGAGATTTAAAGAAGCGACGCAAATGATTGAACGGATTATAGGATGGGCATTCCACGCGGTAATAACGCCGTAACAATATCGCGTTATCACGTAGGTAGACCGAGAAAAATATTCACTGATGAGGTGTCCATTACTGATCGGTGTTTTTCTGGAAATTATGAATTATACGTGTGCGAGACATGCACTAATACGCAAAATTAGTCACGAATAAAATTAAACATCTTAACAAATAACCCGTAAAGAAGTTCAGTAAAGTATTGACTTATTGCAAAGATCAAAGTAGTTTTACTTGGTAAAAGAAACAAGCGTAAACATGGAAAATCGAATGATCAGACATAGAGAACGGCAATGAAGCAGTAAGAGAGAAAACGGATGAGAGTGAGGGTAACCACGGGACGAACAAAGTACGGTGAGAGGAGAGAGCGCAGACTCAATATCGCCGAACCGAACCCTCCGATAGGTCGAGGTTCGACTTCGAGGGTGGGAATAGATTTCCAATCGCGCGGGGGGTGGTCCTACAACCGCTTGGATGCTCGCTCACCACGCAGCACCCCGGTAAACTCCTACCCGTCTGGCATCCTGGCAAAGGGGTCCACCCTTTCCTGTATCGATGGACCAACGCACCTATACGCAATTCCCCCCCGCACACGGCGGCAGTGCTACACCCCTTTTCGGACTCTACATCGTCGGAGCAGACTGCCCGTGGCGAGACGGGAAGAACGCCGGAGAGAGGAGTGGCAGACGAGCACGAAGAGGAGACACAACTCTATTGACCAGGGTTCGATGCGCGCATCTGGGCGTAACCTATTCGTTCGTTCTGTCGGACCAGAGAGAATGAAGGAGAGAGAGTGAGAATGCGAAATAGAGAAGGAGTAGAGAAGCTATCGGTAGGGGAGAGAGAAAGAGGAGAGAGTGAGAGAAAGAGAAAGAGAGACAGAGAGAGATGAAAGAATGTTGGAGGTAGGACAGCAAGAGGGTGAAATAGAGAGAGAAAGAGAGAGAGAGAAGAGGACTCTGTGCCGCGCCTGCGAATTGTCGTCAGGGCGACGGCGACACTGGAAAAATCGAACTGAAATAAACCGAAGCGTTTTCTTCGCGGAGCTCGAGCACGAGCTTTCCCTCTCGCTTGTTCTTTCACAATTTTCTCGGCTCACGTCCCTCTCCCTCCTATTCCGTCTACTGATCCGCCTTGCCTCCTTCTACCTCCCTACCGCGACCTTTCCCTCTCCTTGTCCTCCTCCGTTTTCCAGCACCTCTCTTTTCTTCCATCTCTGCTTCTCCTACCTCGGTTGGCTCCGTTCTTCTCCCAGGCTCCTGGAGTTTACTCTGTTATTGCCAGACCGTCCAGGACGACTGCGTTGGACTTTCGACGTCGATCGCTAGACTTCTACCTATTTCACTTCGAATTAATTGTAATTCTATTAGCATTTCATTATCGTACATCAACTTTTGTTTCGTTTTTTCCAAAAGATGTGTCTTTATGGTACAGATATATAAACAAATAAAATTAATTTTTTATGACGTTAACTTACATCTAAAATCTTACAACCAACTTTAATAAAATTTTAATGCATTTTCACATATTTACAAATCCGACGTGTTAATAAAAAAAAAAATCAAAAAAAAGAATAAAAACGTCCACAATAGCTAAAGTAACCTTGCACGGATAGAGAAGTGGAGAATCGTTTCTTTAGGAAAGAACGCGAAAGGAGGTGAAGCCCTCATCTCTCGTCGTAGATCTTCAAAGCTCGTCGCAACTTTCAGCGGATGAGTTGTTGGAGCGATTTAGGCGTTACCGCGGGAATAGTCTTTTCGCCTCTTCGCACTACGCTTCTTCCGCTTTCTCTCAGTCTTTCATGCGTCTTCCCTCTTTCTCCTCTTTCTTTCTTTCTCGCTTCCTCTCGCCGAGTCTGGCAGACTCTCTACAAGCCGGAGAGAGCCACGCCGGTATTTACACGTCTCTGTGGCGCGCGAAACAAAGAATTATTATTTGTATGCCCTCGTGGGTGGCGGAGGATTTTGCAGTTCACAAACTAAGTTAGCAGCTACAACTCCGTGGCTTGGTTTGGAGGTGCCGGTAGTGGATGGGACTCGTGGCTGAAGAGAGGGGTAGGGTGCTGGTGTCCGGAGGTGTCGGAGGTGGAGAGCAGTGGGTGCCTGCTCACACCCACTTGCTCACCTCTTGCCTCTCTCTCTCTCTCTTTCTCTCTCTCTCTCTCTTTCTCTCTCATTCTCTACGGTTTCTGAGATTATGTGTTGCGGATATACGGGAGTTACAGCCCTCCGTCCTGATGTCGGAGGAGGTCTACGTACGTATGTGCGCGCGAAAGCTCTCTCTTCTTCGCTCTCTCACCTCAGCGCTCTATATTTCTCACCCTTGTCCCACCTTTCGGGGCAGTACGGTAGCGCCCATTGTATTTTCGCACGAGTGTACACTTTTATAAATCGTCTGACGTACCGGGCCACCACCACCACATCGCCACGCGAGCCGGCACCGGATTAGATTAGCAGTGAGTTATAACGCCTCGGAGGAACGAGCGAGAAAAAGAGCGCGCGAACGAGGAAAAGAGGCGTCTTCCTTTCCGTAGCCTAATACGCGAATCCGAGAAACCTTCGATCCATTTTGGAGTAGACGGCGTTCGCGACGAAAATAGATCTAACGGTTATGCGGAGATATTTCGAGTAAATCTTTTCTTTTTTTTTGACTCGAAAATGTATCAAGCACATTTACGACGTAAACGAAATATTTAGTTCAGAAATGCTCGCTAAAGTTACGATACACCGAGTTCACGATTAAATCTATATTTGCGACCGCTTGCACTTTAGCAAAACGATATTTAAGCAGATTGTACCGAAGTTTAATAAACTACAATAACTAGCGATGTATGAAATCCACTGGATAGGAAATTACTATTCCGAGTCATTACCGTCGAGTATACGATTTTATTAACTCAAACTTACTGCGTCACTTCCTGAAGCACGCTACCTCACTTGCTGCGTCTACTAATAAGCTTTCATAACGGACAACCTTGTAACCAAAGTATTTCCAAGCACGATACGAAAATCTGTATATCCGGGTCGTGCAACCACAAAATAACATCGTTACGAACTTCGAAAAACTTCTCGCTCGCGAAGATTGGGAATACGAGTACCGCCCGTGGTTTTCGTGGACACGAGTTTTTCTCAGTTCGGTATCTAGAGAAAGGAAACGTAAACTGAAGGAAATTCACCGTTGCTTCGAAGTCCCCGAGAGGTCCTTGTCTGGGGACTACCACCTTCTCCTACGGCGAACAGGCAGTCGCGATGGGAAGGTCGGTCGGAGGTATTGATCTCAACTCTTGCTTTTCTCAACTTTTTATCCGGCACAGCCAACCGCTGCGTCGGAGAACGACGACGACGCCGGCGACGGCTCTAGAGCCAGCAAAGCCACAACTTACTTCAATTCCTCATTCCCGTGCGAATTCTTGGCTTGAACTTATGACCAACTCCTAACCCCGCGGCTGCGGACTTCGAGATCTCCGAGTCTCCTGGACTCTTACGGAATCTTGCCAGACACCCTATCCTTACCTTGACTTCTGTAAATATTTCGATTTGTCCTCGCGTATATTTTGTTTTTATTAACTTAACGATCTTACCGTTTACGAAATCAGAAATTTTCATCGCTTATCATTTATTTATTCTCTTTTTTTACGCACGCATATTTTATTACTATGTCTACTCTCCGGCCGTCATACGTAGGATATATCTCGTATTTTTTAAAAAGGCGTTCTTGTTGTTCATCGACATGTACGAACATGCGCATGAATAAAAAGTTAAAAACACGTACGATGGTAGCGGGAAGAGCAGAACACAGGTAATCGTGGCCGCGGGGCATATACTCTTTAAACTTAAAATTCAGTTTTTGTGTAACGTAACATGTAATCAAGCACTCATGCAATCTCCCGCACTTTTTTCCTCCTGACGATAAGATACGATGCATCTACTTATTTATGCATTAATTATGCATTAGTATATACTATATGTGTTGTTATTTATTTGTATAATTTATTTGTTTCGTCTGCACTTTGTTTCACGTAAAAAAAAAATCACTTTAAATTATCAACGTTCATTTTTACGTTCTTTTTCTCAGCTTCTAGATTATCTATTCTTACTGTTAAAGAACTGCAAATATCACGAATCAATGTGAGTAATAAAATTAGTGTTGTAAAACATGTCACTCAAATATATATATATATACATACAGAAACGTGGTGAATAATCACGCGCACCGAGAATTCTAGCTGCTCCTTCAGAATTAAAATTCAGTTTCGCGGTCTAGCTTGTAAGCAAGATACGAAGCAAACTTTCATTTCCCATCCGGTGAAATATCGTGTATTTATTTGTCTGTGAAATCCTCGGTTCCTCGTCTCGCCCACCACCTACCCTCCGACACCCCCGGGCTCCGGCGATGTAGCGCCTCTTTTGGGCACGGGAGCCCGCAGAAACCGTTGCTGCTGCGCCGAGGCGGCAGCTATCTACGTTTCTACCGTTTTCACGAAATTAATATATCCCTCATATACTTTGCATATTATTGCAATATTCCGTAGCTATTACTCGTCCGCCTTTTCCTACCTCTTCGCCTAGCTTCACCTCGTCCCGCTGTCGGTACCCGCGATACGCGAGTCGAAAGATGTACTGATTCCGCATGCCGAACCAAAAGTAGATCCCGCGCTCTCCGTCTCTAATTTTCCTCGTCTCGTACATCGTCTGCGTATAAGTACATTTGAGATTGTATCGTCAAATTTCATATTGCGTTATATTTTCCCGATTGAAACAGGCGAATGTCGAATTAGGAAACCGTACAATAGCTTCGGTTTAAATATAGCGGCGTTTTATTAGAAACTCTGTCAGTAAAGAGAAGATTAATCTCTGGTCGGTTCAGTGACATCCGTTAGTCTAGAAGTAGCTACGTCTGACCTCCTTCTATTTAAAGTATCATTGCCCAATAGAAGAATTGCCGATCTAATTAAAAGTGACGAATTTAATAGACATTTAAGTTAACACATCGTCCAAATCACAAATCCAGTATGTATAATATAATTCGAAATATTCAATTTCAATAAGTCTAACAGGTTTCTGAGACAATCATGTACAATTTTCTAAATGTCGTAAATACGAAATCCATTCGGCCAGAAAGGCATCGGCCAGGTTTACATCATCACCTTGTTAGACAAAATAATATAAAGTAAACACACACGTGGCTACCCCGCGATCAGCTGTTCGGTGAATTAGTAGAAAATACACACCGTAACCTAAAATAGTTTCTCTTCTTCTACGGTTAATTTAATCTAGACACAAAGTTAGCTCGTGCGCGTTAACCCGTTGCTGCCAAAATAGCAACTTAGTTCCCAAGCTAATATGTAACTGTCTTGCATTGGGATAATTAATGTTTACATTCACATACGCACATATTGGATCCTAAATCTTCTTGCTACGAACATGTTGGGCGTTCATGCGTGCGACATGCTCCTTCTTTCTGCCAGGTCTATTCGGTTAGTAGAGAAATTTTCGTTGAGATATAATTACCGTTCCAGTGGAACAGCGCAGTATTTTCCAAGAATCCATATGACTGCTGACAAATGCGATTGCAAGAGGCGCGAAAATTTACATTAAAATCATTTCTAGATATACAAGCTTCGAAAAGCCGAAGAAGAAACACGCGCCCACTAAATATACCCTATTCCAATTAAATTTAGAGATTGGCATTAGATGTATTGCTTGTATAAATCATTTATTCTAGCTTTCATAATCTATACGCGTCCTATTTCACAACTGCTTACAATCATAATTGCAGATCGATACGCGTTACGTGACAAGTGGGCTTCTGCTTAATTTAAAGTCGGATATGGCCCCCTGCTCCTGCTGCCCTCTTTCTTCATCTTCCATCCATCTCTTTCTTTCTCACATTTGCATCTGCTAAGTGATAAGTAAACCCCCCGTAGACATATCCGGACAGACGATAAGCGGGAAATAAATCGCGAAACTTTAAGTAGTTATAAATCTATACTTACACCGACATCGAGAAAGAGAGAGAAAGCGCAAAAGAGAGAGAGAGAGTCTATAGCGTGGGAGAAAGAAAAGATTTTCGGCTCGAACGAATGAGAATCAAGGACGGGAGCGGAGACAACAAGAAAATGAGAGGTTGAAAAAGGAAACAAACATAGCCTGCTAGGAGGTATAAAATATAATTGCATCGGAGATGATATCACTGTCTTGAATGCCCTCGCGCCAATGGAACTCGCGCTGCTCTCGCGCTTCTCGCATTTTAATACCTAAATTATATTCAACATCAGGGGATAGACGGCTGTCTCAAGAAAGCTCTATTGATTGCGGCTTTGGATGCCGTCAGATGCGTCTTTGTTCCGACAAAAGTTTGTTATTTGCGACACATGAATACAGAATATCTCGCTGTAGCTCATGTATGAAACTGAGACACCAGCTATATTATGCATCCTCGAAATGTTAAATAAAGAAACAAACATATCGGTCTGCCGAACAATATATCCTCTATGAGCGCGCAAATCGCAACGAAAATCACGTACGTACTGTCGTTTGTACGCGTCATATACTCTTTCATATGCGTAATTACACATCGCAAAAAATCTTGTAAAACAGCGTCATTTTTCGTAAAGCTTACATCCGAGGGAGAGCGCTTAGAGAGCGGGTAGAGAGATCCTCTCCGCGGTATTAAGTTCAAAGGGTGAGCCCGCACGATCCGCGGGCTGATCTGCTGGAACATTTGTTTAATTAGCTCGCGCCGCCGCTGACCACGGGGACGTTCGCGCCCGTCGTCGTCTGTCCGTAGTGCAGTAATAGGCTCGCACTTGCAAATGGATTTCGAGATTTATGCTAACACGCCGCATTTATTCGCGCATTATGACTCTCGCGGTCGCGTTTCGCAATGCTACCATACGCAGACGCTACGTGGCCGTTACCTGACACGCGCACACCAAACGATCATTAATTGGATGTATGTATATATAGTCGTGCGCAACTTGTACGCAGAACGTTCGAGCGCGAGTATTATGATGTAAGGATAGACTGTGCCAAAGCTAAAAATTGTTACAAACGAAATTTTCTCAGTAATAAGTAGTCCATGATTATTCAAATTTTTTCGAGAACTCGGAGAATTTCTCGACAAAACAAGTCGGAAAATATTAACAGCATTCATTTTAATTTATATGTTTGAGAGAATAAATAAGTTAGTTTAATTTGTGACACACAAGAGGGAATAAAGATGATAATATTTGTAAAATTATTATTAAAGAAGAACACATTAAAATAGCAACAACGCGAAAATCGTGAATACATTTTGTACGTAAAATATGTGCCTTAATAGTATCGACGCAGTAAGCTGAGTGGTAGGAAAATGTTTTAGGAATATTAGTAAGCAGGACACACACATATACACACAGACGGTAGAAAGTGGCGGCGGGTCGAGAGCTCGTCTCCCGGAGGGTGAAACGCGCGGGAGATTAATTTACGGTGAAAGATAAGGAAGAACAGCGCGAGGTCCTCCTCTCATCCGACAGGATTCGATTGTGTCTCGCGGGGCAATAAATGTATTTCAAGCCGCTCGTGCCGACCACCCCCGTCCGTTGTAAAATATATCCATTGTTGTTATTGCAATTAGTCATGGGCGACGACCGCGTCTCGTAAAGAACCGAATAATATATGCTCCCGATATAAGCGAAGGACGTTTATTTTCAGTCATCTCCAGCGGGAGAACGCAATGGCGTAAGGAAACGGCGGTGAAGTGAAGCGCGGACGAGAGACAAAGAATTTCATTCAGTATTCCGCGAGGATCGGATGCCGAAGATTAAATGAAACAAAAACATCTGATCGCGCGAAAATCTCCGCCTCTCATGACAATAACGTTTAGACGTGAAACTCAACGTAATTTCTTGGAGAATTTTTATCAGAAATTTGCGCGGTAAAATATTTTTAATAGATACAAAAATTGAATAAAACTCGAAGAACGTGAGTTCGATTATCTTTGCCATCGAGGACATTCTATCTTCGAAAGAGATGAAGTCGATTAGACTTAGTTGGCGAACGATACTCGAAAGCTTATGCGACTATGCGAAGATAGAAGTGTGATCTGCTCCAATTTATCACTAATGCGCTGTAACGCCCATCACGAGCGTAGTGGAGGGGAATATTCTTGCACCGCGCGATGTATGCCGGTACGAGAGGAGCTGTTTCTCCTAAAAATCGAAAATAGCGTCTGTGCCGAGGTTGTTCGCGTTAAGTTGACCAACACGTATTTCTAACTTGTCAATCGTTTAATTAAGAATCCGATTACGCTACCCTGCCACACATCTTGTGATAAATGTTCCGTATGAATATGCAAATATCTAGTGACAGCTGCAAACGTCAATCGACTCGAGACAGTCGAACAGCAGTTTCGCTTTTCTGTCGCATTTGGCTCTCGCACACTTTACGCGAATTCATTGGCAAATAAGACAAAAGATTATTCAAGTTTAATGCTGTGTGTATTAGTAAAAGTTTGTACGTATTAATACATGTTTGTGTTTGATTAAAACACAATGATATTAATTGGTGTATAAAAAAAAAACACATATTTGCATTCTATCGTAGAGAGAGAGAAACTATTGTGAAAACGTGATATGAATCACGCGACATACTTCATTATCGATCTTTTGTCTAACTCAGATGTAAAAGATATATACGAATTTAACTTAACACAAGCAAACGTAGAATACATATATCTATCCGTAAAAACGCGACGCAGCGCTGTGAAAATTGTGGAAATGGCCCTCGCAACCGATTCACATCTATCGCTATCAATAGAGACTGAGCATTCCAGGAATAGGCTGTCACGCACAGTGCCAATGCAGCTACTAACCTATAACTTATTTCACGTATCGTTTGACATGATGCATTCGATCCAATAATATCTAGCAACATCACGAGCTCCGACACAGTATATCCACTGCATGGCGACGAAATTCGCCGCATCAGCCAGTGCGCGTAATACCTCGCGATTTTCCTTGAAGCGGCAATGTCGTTAAGATTAATCGATCTTTCGATTCTCGCTCTTTCTCTCACTTTCGGGTTACCGAGCAGCTTCCTCCGCAGTAAATGCGCAGCCAAATTTATGGCGAGTTCATTGCGCTTAACCGGGGCAGTGCCTGGAGTTTGTGATGCCAATGACGAAGAAAACGATACGCTGCGGCTGGCACTTGTGAATTGCAATATATCTTGATTTTGCATGTACGCTCTGTAATATCCTAAATTACTGCGCGAAACTAAAACAGATGAGTTAATTGTATTTAAGTTTATTTTAAGTAGCGCTGCCAGTAGTTTTCGAGCAGTTCTTATTTGAGCGTTTGTGCGTATTCGAATGTTCAAACACAATAATCGATACAATTGTCAAACAATTGAGTATTTGAGTATTTATTGTATTTGAATAATATAACGGAGCGCTATTATAAGTGATATTCTGAATACTTCATATATCAAGGTCATAATTTTGTCATCCGTATAATGTCATCTACGCACATTCGTAATGTTTGAATGAAAAATGTATAACACGACACGGGCAAAAACTTCGATAAAAACGGAAAAAAAAAGTAGGGTTACTTTTGTCTCGAGAAAAAAGTAAAGTGTTTACGCGGATATCGTTACTGTAAGCTCTTGCCGCGAACTCGTGTTTATACAGTTCTCTTGCGACAATGTGAATGTAACTGGGCTACTTCCATCTTCTGTCGGATATATTTGCTACGCTCTCTGAAGCCGACTGCTGAAACAACAAACTGAAGAACAGTAGCCACTAACTTTGCAGCCTCGATTTCTGTCATTGCTTCGCAGTTATGTTGTGTTATACTGTATCTATTTGGAGGATAATAAAAATGGCGCAAAGTACACGCAAACATAAAAATATTTAATGCGACCGATACGCCAATTACTATCTGTCGTCTTTGTACGTGTATCTTTTGTCACATATATTTTTTCTCTGATAAAACCTTACTAAAATCTTAATTGTCTGTGTAGTTCAGTTGCCGTTTTAGCACGTTAAAAAGATATATTTTGACTTCTGTAGATCAAAATGCTAAAGACGGCGACGCTCAGCTAAGTTACTCTGACGACAGTATCGGTCATACATTTCGCGTCTTATTTGCCCGCCCCCGTTGTTAGCAGTTGTATTATGTCTACGGCGAAACACGTTCGCTGTGTGCCTACTAGACGGGGGAACGAGATGGAGGTAAAGAAAGTCAGAAGAAACAAGGGAGGTCGACGCGAGAAGGAGGCTTCTGCATGTCGTTTGCCGAGGCGTCGAGCCGCTACCGTCGCCGCTCGGAACGGTCTTAATGTCATGTCTTTCGTAACGACACGTCCGTCATGCGGCGAATGTTGCCACCCAGAAGGTGTTGGGACTACAACGAAGGTAATCTTTTGATTCCGCGTGCAAGTTGTTGAAATCTATTACAAGTCGCGTGTTTGACGCGCGCATTTTTCTGCCCGAATACGCGTGTGTTGAGTATGACAATGCGATGCACATTTACATCCAAGAAGAATTTCGGAGAACACTTGGTCGTCAGAGACATATTAGAATATATAACTGGAATGAAAAACGAGAATTGATTCGATGTGTAATGAAATTAAAATCGTCATCGCAAGTATTTAACTCCCGTCTTGATGCGGACACAAGTGTCTTGCAGCGACGATCGATATTTTCCAAATTGCAGAAAGGGACATCTCACTCGGTCATTGACACATGTGTGTATTATTGCGGGTGTGGAAAATGCAATAGAACCGTCTATGTTTCACGGATCGACAGCACCGATGCGAAGCGCAGTGAGATGCAAGACGCAACGACGCGAGTTGCTTTATTCGCAATACTAAGTGTGTCGTCGTAACTGCCCTTACCCTCCGCAAGAGACGTACCGTTTATGCGAAAGCTCATATTTATCGCCGAAGACACATAGCTCGCGGTTACGGTTGAGACGGCGACGATCCTGTCGACTTCCAACGAATACGACGACCTCGACGACGAACATCGAAGATAACGTAAAATGATATTCTTAGACAGAGAGAGGGAGAGAGAAGAAGAAAAAGAAGAAGAGAGAAAGAGAAAGAGAGAGAGAGAGAGAGAAAGGAAACTCAGAATAATTTGGACGCACATTTAAATAAATCAATTTATCTGTAAATTAGAGGATAGAAATATATAAATTGCATCTCTGATATTTCTCTTTAAATAAGCGTGAACAATCTACTTAAATTAATATCGAAGTTATATGTGCACACCATTCTTGCCGTTCAATTTTAAATCCATCGCCATTTATTTATATATACTCGAGATAAAGATATCCCTTTTGCCTCAAATTTGCTTCCACATTAAGACGCCTGTCTAATTGGCGACAGTAATATTTCATTACGTTTAATTTTATTGGCATTCTTTTAAGCGCGAGTTGTTATGTCTATCATAGTCGTTGCCGTTAACAGTTCACTTCCTACGGGAGTTTCACGAGTACCGCCCGCTCGAGAAAACCAGTTAACGCACACACTAGGAACCTAGAAAGGTCTGATCTATTCGGACATTTACGAGCACTGTGAAACCCGTCGGGCAATTACTTCGTGGATTTAGACGGTCGACAAATTCCGCAAGGCGGTAAATTCGAAAGTGACGATTTCTATTTGAAAGAAACGATGGACATTTTTCGCGTCCGGATTCCCGTTTTATCCTTAACGATGACTGTACGAACGAACAATCGTTTCCCGCGCAACATAATAAAATATATCGAACATTATTTCCAAGCATATGCAAATCGAACTGACTGTTACTAATCGAAATTAACACGCGCGCTCTCACGTATACATTCCGTAATTTATAAACATCATAAATCTCGCGCGCCGATATATTTACTGCGACGACCATTCATAATCTGTTCGTATAACCAATGTCGCAAATATAATATCAAATGTGTATATTGCTTCATTACGTATTTTATAACTCTTATTGCCTGTCTTGTTCCGCAATTTTGAACGTAATAATTATAATTAAACAAACAAGCAAACAAGCTAATAGGTCCACGCTAGTTAACGCAATTTTGAGCATCGCCGACGGCGTTTCAGCATTTCATAAACACCGCGAATTCCAGCTTCCACAATCGCGATGTCCGGAATGAGCGATGATCCCGCTCGAGAGAAACACGTAAAAAAGAAACTAGTAGACCCCGTGCTAGTAGACGTTTCCGAGTTTCGTCGGCGACCAATTAACCGGAGCCGTCGCCTTCCCGATCCCGAGTATCCGAAACCGAAATGTTCACAAAGAGATTCACGGATGCTTGCCGAAGAGAAAAGTGGTGCCGACCTTGACGCGTACAAATGCGCCGATGAATAACCAAGTCATTTTATTTAGAGAACCAATTCGTCTTTCCGCGGTGCGAAAAGTAAGGATAAGCGCGACGACGACGGGTAAGGGAAAGAGCGAGATAGAGTGAGGCGGGCGGAGAAACGAATCGAGAGACAAGAAGGGAAGAGAAAAGAACGACGAAGCAAAGAGCTGCACCGAGCGAGTCGCATCGTTTCTCCAGGAATAACCATGTAGTCACCGCGCTTGGTTTTTCGCTTCTTCAGGATCTTCGCCAAGACGCGTGGTGGTAATCTCGAGGCGTGTCTCGCTCGGTCGATGCTGGAATATGCGACCAATTAATGCCTACCTTCCTTTGATTCTCTCCACGAGGATTGATGCGGTCGCGCGCTGCACCAGCTGGATAGATTTCACGGTGCGATTTTTCGTCTGAAGTCGAGAAGCTCTACCGGCTGCGCTGGACAGTTTCGTTCAGAAATGGCTTGCATTTTATCTTCTCGAAAAACAATTTCGTATATATAGGCTTACTGGCTTTGTCACGCGCGCATAGCCGCGTAGCAGAAGACCGACGATGTTGAACAATCGTATCTTTGTCACGTTACGTTTTTTCTTTTTCATTTGTCAGATATTGCACGAGAACACGCACGTTGAAGTGTGATTACTCGCGTAATGTCCTGAATTTATCGGGGAGATTCACGACCGCAGATCTTTCGCGAAACGATCATTGAGACTTAGGTGACGGCAAGCGTCCGCGTTTTCGGGAGTTACGGACACGGCCAGCGTGATTTAAAGCACATTTACGAGAGAAATAATGCTCCGTGTGTGTGTGGGCGGAAAATTCGGTATTTATCGTTTCGATGAAGTAATCCTGCACCGTGTTGTTTTGTTTCTTCTTCAGTCGGCGAGACTCTGGCCTCGTTGTCGTGCACTTTATTCGCGATATTTATTCTTCTCGGTAATGAGCTAACACGAAACGAGGTGAATAAGGTCGTTTACAAAGAGACAAGTGACAACGATGTCCCCATCAAAGTGATGTATTAACAATTCCAGTAAATGATTTTTTTTTTACTAGTTTTTGTTGCGTTACGTTACATGTCGAGAATGCTGCTAAATTTTTGATTGACATTAAATATAATTTACATATTTATATTGTCTTTTCTACGGAAACATGCACATCTCGCACTTGTAATAAAGTAACTGTTATTATTAGCAGAAGCTCAATATTGGTTCATTTCCCAAGTCTTTGAGAAGAACTTTGTCACTGCTCGGCAGAGTGTCTACAGAGAGGCAGCTGGTGCACGTTTGTGGGGTGTGCAATTTCGAGCGACGCACGTCACTCACGGTATGATCGGTTCATCAGTCGGGCGGGCCACCTGTCCGGCGAAAGATGCGGCGTTAACAGTTAACGACTGCGTAATTACTCGGGAGGATCCCGCGGTTGCAAATAAACAAGCCTAATTGACTCGGAAATAAACCACCACTGTCGCGGCATAGTCGGTATCACGGTGCTGGCTGTCGCGTTACGCGTTGAAGTGAGACAGCGCGATGTATGAACGGACGGGGAGAGGGGAAGGGGGAGGAGTGAAGGGGGAAGTGGAGTCGAGCGGACGAAAACGGGGCAGTTATGGAACACAGAGGACAGTGTGAGTCTGTTCACGCCATATGCACGCATACCAAAGGTTTTGACTTATGTCAAAACGAACTGTCTTTGTGTCTGAGACCGAGCACCATCCCACACACCGTCCCGCACCCTTTTCATCTCCACCCGCTTCCCCTGTACTTGTCGAGTCGCGGCACTAACCAGGATTATTTTCACGGCATACCACCGTCTTAATATAGACTTGCGAATGGTATCGAGTTCGGTCTGAACGTCCACCCATTCTGTCCCTCTCTCTTTATCTCTCTTTCTCTCTCTCTCTCTCTCTTTCTCTCTTTGTCTCTCTTTGGCTTCTTCCTCTCTCGCTCACGCTGGCGGCTTGCTTTCGCGTTCGACTGATTTTCTGGCATCGCGAGTTCGATGATACCGGCATAGAGGTAAACGGCCCGTAAAACCAACGTTTTGGCGGTCGTTGATATTCCTAAAGCAAAGATTCTTTTTGAGTTGATTTATACGACACTCGACCGTTATTTATCGCAATCAATGATATCTGTTATATGTGTGTGTGTTCGTGGAAAATATCTAATTTATATTTATCTTTATTATTTATGTGATGGTGGACTACGGTCTATTTTTTTCCTGATTTATAAAGAAGCCTGCTAGCTCAGCTTTATTTATTATTTATATACTTCTCTTATGAAAATTACAATTCCGCATAAAAGTCGCTGATCCGAGAAAAACAGTGTGTATATGTGTATATGTACACTTCATGTATATGTATGTGTGTATATGTACACTTCAAATCGACATGATGATTCACAACGCCATTAATCTATTTCCACGTATCGCGGTACCAATGCCGATTTCCGCGAAATGTCTTTTGATCTGCGAAAATGAATCGGCAACGCGATCTTATATTGTTGCGTGTATGACCGCGAGGATTTCAACAAGCAACGGAAAATCACTCTGGATATTTCGAAAATTGACGTCGTTTTGTCGGAATCGCGAACAAATCACTTTGGTTTCGCGCGATTACCTAAGTAACGCAAAAATAATATTTCAGTTGCTGCAAAAGTAGCGATAGTCACTACAAAGCGAACCACGTGGTGGTGGTTCTCTTTCGCAGCTCGTTACGAAAATTCTCCGAAAGATTCGAATAATAAATTATTGTAATAAATAAACATCGTAATTATCCGCACGGATGTTTGTTACATTGTGTTTCACTCTGCTCTAGTAAACTACACGCTTCTTTTATCACGCGCAGTTACAGTAGTTATTGTGCGCGCGCGCGCACACATACAGTTTTTCAACCGCGCGAAAAAGACCATAATTACACCAAGGATCTATAATTACGTAAATTGTGGAGGTTAGCATTGAAACGGAGTCATTTATGGCAAAGAGTCTGCTATGATCGCGTGACTGCGCAGCGCGAATATAAGGAGAGGGAGGGAGGAAAGAACAAGAATTTCTGTATTATATTATCGATACAAGCCGGTAACGGATATATGTGCGATCTTGGAAAAATCATCTGCACCGCTAGATCATTTCGTGATATCGTTGGTGTAAATGTGCTGAATTTAAAAAAAAAGCACAGCGCGAGCTTGATTCAGTCGGCGTTTAATAACTCAGTTTCAATGCGTAAAAAGGGAAGTCTTAATATACCGTGTCCGTACAAAGACGCGCGTGCTTTACGAGCAGACAACGCTGTAAATTGGCATAACAGCCTAACCGTATAAACAGCGCGCAAATTCCCCATGAAACATGGGAGTGATTAGCCGCGTCCATATAGTCGGCATGGATCCTTGGAATTTTTATTCCCGGAGTTTATCCCTAAAATTAGAGCCCACATCTCGCGATGTCGGCGCAATGCCGCACACACACACACACGCACAAGTACCGCCCAGGATTTACGCGCGTTTACATATTACCAGCCAATGCGAAGTCGTTTCGAGTGTACCGATAACTCTTCGGAGACGAACGAGCTGTATTCTCTTGCGGTTGAATCGCGCGTGTCAGCACGGTAGAAAAGTCGGATTTTAAGCGCGCAGAGCGACGAGCGGGATCCGCTCTGTCGCCTATCCAACCATCGGTCTTTCATGCGCCGAAAATAAACGTTCTCTCCACGCTCGTGCACACGCGTGTACAATTGAAAATTTGCTGTTTGTCACTGGCCAGCGTTGCATTAATGCGGGAGAGAGAGAGAGAGAGAGAGAGAGAAAAGCTAGAGAAAAGGAAAGGAACGTTTCGCCACGCTACCAGCGCCACTAAATTAGCTTAATGCGATGCATTTGATTAGATCGCTAGTGAGGTTGTACGAGGAAGCGGCAGGGGTGGCGAGCGGGGGCGGGGAGAGCTTTGCTCTTTCGAGTTGCGCGGGGTGGCCAGCCTCGTTTCATGGAATTGATTAGATTCAGTTATTAATATTCCTCTATCCCTCACTTCATTTCCGGCCCCGATTAACTCGGCGCTAACAGCGTGACGACGAGCAGAGACCACGGTGCAGAAGCGAACACTACTCTTGCCGCTTCTTCTTCTGCTCTCCCACGCCGTCTTCGTTTGAGCTCATCGTCTCACACATTCGTGACGATAGACCGCTCTGAATATAAATTTTGACCAGTGTTGCAAATGATGTCTTTGATTAAGCGACTAATATCTTTGAGAAATGAATTTTTTTTTTTTCTATTTTGATTCTGGCAATATAGACCACGTAAAGAAGCAAACTATTAAAATAACGCATTATTTGTAATATCGATAACGATTTCCTAAAGATTTTTGTTTCTTGTCTTTTTAATAAAAAGATGCGTAACTCCGTTTAACATATCTATATTACAGTATACGTACGTATAAAATCAATGGTGTAATATGAACTTTTAGGATTAAACGGGAGCAGAATTTATTTTTTCTCACAACTAAGCTCGATGTTGTATTTTCCATCGGTTGTCTTCTGAAGCGAATCGATGATGTTACAGTCAAAGTAGTTCACCGCACACGAAGAGCCCGCGCCGCGTCGGCGGCGCGCACATGCGTGCAATTGCACGCGTGCACGCGTTGCAGCAAAGCGCGAAAGCCTATTCACGCACTCACCGAAGCAAGAAGCAATTCCACGATCAACCAGACGGCCAAGGAAAACATCAGGACCGATGATCACCTAAGAGACATGGAGATCGGGTAATGATAAGATCATCGTTTCGTACTCTCCATTACGTCGTAATAGTCAATAAATATTGGAGGAATCTCAGCCGCAGCTGCAGCACGCCGTGACGTGCCAAAAGTCGAGATACGCATCGTGTAGAAGCAATTTTCCGCCATTACATTTCTATCGCGCTGTTCGCACATTATCCATATAGAACCCGAACAAGTGTGGAAATTGGAAAGTTGACTCGATGGCTCATGGGCCATGCAACAAATTAAATCGAAAAGACGATTTACATGTACCCATAATACAAATATTATACGTGTAAACTTCTTTATATGATTATGTAAGTGTATTATTTGTTTCTCTGTGTCTCTAACATGAATATGAAAGCAAGAAGCAGCGGATTGTAACTAAAAATAGTAATCGAATAGTCGCACATATCTTTAGTCTTACATATTTCCGTAATTTATATGCCGACACTCAGGTGTTCGTAAATACGTATTATATGTGAATGATTTGGATTTGTATATTCAAAATAATCGATTATCATTGACAGCGCTATATTAATATCCGCTCGATTCATTTGCGATCGCGGCTTGTATACGCACAGTCAAAGCAATTACTCGTTTATACGGGTGTGCGCGCAAAGTAAACGATGCTTATTCCACGCGTGTACTACGCCATGGAATATGAGAGGCCGTCGGCAGATCGAGGAGATGTAGCCAAAGCAAACAAAGCGCCGACTAGACGGTGCGACCGTACAGACAAGGCCCGACACTTAACGACGTATTACAGTAATCGTTTCATTGCTCGCGTATGCCAATGTGCGTTGACAATCTTATTATTTGCCGTTGCCATTTTATCACACGTGCGAATTTTTAATTAATTTCGCGATACACATCTTTATTGGTTTGATGATTTAGCAATATACGACACACATACACAAATATTGACGTTTCTACTTTTCACGTTCTACGCGATTTATAGTAATTTAAAGTTTTATCGTAATTCGATACACGAGCGATAGAAGCTTCTCTATCGGTCGTTTTTTGGATCGATTATTATTATTATTATTATTATTATTCACATAGAGAACATACTTCACATTTGAGAGCCTTAATTTCCGTTAACCACTTGTCTCCTCGCGGTTTAGTGCAAACGTAAGGATGCCGCCAAAGCGACGCATACACATTCGCGAGCACGCTGAACGCAGACGCCGCAGCGTCGTATTTGTGCGCATGGTAAACGGGCCTCTTCACGCGGGAAGGCGAACGAGGAAACGTCGCTCGAAGATCGCGGGTAAGTAGCCAAAGCAAACGTACGTATGTACGTACGGGTCGGTTCGTCGGCAAAGGCCGCAGAAAGAGATCTCACAGACTGGCAAAAAAGCTCTCGTATAACCGACGAAAGAGCGACCGCGTCGTGTAATAGTAAAATGCGTGTATCGCACATGCCGTCGAGTTTTGCCTCTTCTTGTCTTTCTCCTCCTTTCTCCGTGATCTCTTTTCGTCACTTCGCTCTCATATATGTATGTGTTTGTGTACGCTTCTCTTTCTCTTTAGCATCTTATGGCTCTCTTTGATTTTTGTTCCTCTCACGAAAACTCTTTTTCTTTATTTTCTCTCTCTCTCTCTATTTCCCTCTCTCAACCTCTTTGCGAACCAACCGAACGATTCAATCCGTCGTTGATTGTAAAAATAAACGGATTTCGCTCTTCCTTTCATGCGACGTCTCGGCTTCGATCTCAGAAGAGGGCCGAGTCAATGCGCCGTTGCAGCGTGTATGCGCGGCTCTCTTCTATTTCCGTACCCACGAAAACCGGAGCTTGTGTTTTTGACCCTTGCCGGGTGATGATTCTCGTCCGATACGACGAGCGTTCGTCTTTACCTATCGTCCGTTGCCGCGCGTACGATCTTACATACGATCTATCCGAAATTCAATATCGTGGAAGCGCGAGTTCCTAGAGTTCGTTTATTCGGTTCGTTACCTGGTGTATTTATAGATTAATTTGTGTGGCTTTGGAGTCTTTTCGTTAAAGAACACGAAAGAGAAGAGAGTATATATTTATTTGCTCTCATCGGGCTCGGAACTCTCGAAATCTGTTCGCTTCCAGTCTTTGGTAGTCGAACGAAAAGAATTTTTATGAGGACGTTAAACAAGCGGCGAATGCATCTCTAGAGTTTTGTCTCCCAGGCACGATCGGTTTATCGTTCAACGAACGATCGAGAAGCCCGTTTCAGTTTATCTTCTTTTTTTTTTCTCTTCAAGAAATATACAAAGTCCGTTGCACCATCCGCACGTAGAACCGAACCAGTTTTTCCTGAATATACAAAGCACTCATCTCGCTCACTTCAGTTGAGAAGTATTTGTTTTATTATTTAAGAATAATAATCGCGCGTAAAACAAAAAACGTTCTTACGCAGCATCTGCTTTTTTGTAAAGCCTCACTTTCCTAAAACCACTTTAATATTTTACCCAAATATTTCGTAATCAATTAATCGAGAATAATCAAGTATTAATTCATTTCAAGTATAAATTTGAATATTTTTCGAGCAATTGGATTAAAGATGAATTTAAGTATTTCCGTACCCGGTTGTGCAAAAAAGATTAATGATCGTTGGTTATTAATGGAATTTACTCGTAATTGAAGGCACACTGCGGTGATTGCATATTTCATAGCCAAGTGATGAATAAAGGTGCGGCTAATAATTACCCTTGTTCACTGTTAAATCGGGAGTTTAATTGATTAGCGCACGGATAATATTTCTCGGTTAGAGAAATAAGACGTTTTATTGATAATCAGGAGTAATATAACTGTAAAAGTATGTACGCGTAGCTTACCTGCGTTTATCGCGAAAGACAATATACATTAGCCGTTATTGAAGTCATCATTCTTTCGTGTAAAGAGACTGAAATAATTTTTGCATGTTGTAACCATAAACGCCCATGCCATTTGTCAACAATATGTATTACAAATTAAAGTAATATGTGCTAACTATAGTTAATAACTGAAGTTAATAGTAACGATTTAATAGTAAGCGGAGATTAATTACTTTAGACAATTTTAGCAATTACAAGGCAGCATTTACTCATTGCACTTGGCAAATATTAATATCACTGCATGCGACGCTTTTCATATTAGACGAAACATTAATACTAGTAATGCGCAATTCACATAGCGCGAAAATATGACGAAAGAGTTATACATTAAGTTAATTACACTTAATTAATCAATTTTTAATTTGAGTGGTTTATGAAGCTTAGCCTGATGAGAAAACTCGACAATTATAATAAACGACAAAGGTCGTAGTCATCTTTGTATTTATTTTTCTAGCAACCAATCGAAAACTTGGTGTCTATGTAGCAGTAAGATAAATTTTGTAGAAAGGCAACTGTTTATATTTTTCGTGCGTATTTGTTAAAAGCGAGAAAATTTCGTTGTTTCTCTAATAAACAAGGGAATAAATAAAAAGAATTATGTGCGTTACACGCAAGCAGAGTACTACACAAATACAAAAGCAGAACGTTTCTTGAATGTCTTATCGTAAATCTGCTTATTATTGAAATGATTTCACTAAAACCTTTGGCAGAGGTATTCGAGGCGGCAATAAAGACAGACTAAGACGCGTCAAAGCGCGAGAAAACGATACGGACTTCTGCGATAGTTCCTTTGGCATTCGTCGCGGTATTCGCCTATTTGCATCGCCGGGATATCGCACAAAGTAAAAAGTTCGACGCACATGACGGTGGTCGCTAATCCGATTTTCGCGACAGGTCGATCTCACGCATGGTTTGGTAGCGAACGGTAGCGCGCCGGCTGTGTGCGCGTATTCGACTCGAAGCGGCATAAATCAGAGGTTTATGGTCACGAGAGAGAAGTCAAAGGAGGCTTTGGCCGTCGCTTCGACCGTCACACATTTTACCGAAATCGTCGTGGCGCACAGTACCGGACGATATATAACAGGCCGTCCGTGGGATTCGTTTGCATGTACGCGCGCGGCAAATACATTCTGTCAGTGAATCATTGAGCTTATATGCAATTGCATGTAGATGCACACAAGGTGTGGTATGTAACACGTTCGTGTTGGTTCAAAATTTTGCCTATGCTATTCCCCATCGTTAAATAGCTAGCTGGCGTTGAATCTCGATTACTCATCTCTTGGCGCAACAAGCAAATATTATTATTTCTTCCTAATAATATAATGTAATAAATGTACGCAGTAAAATTTAAATAAAAGTACAACATTTAAATAAAAGTACAAAATTTATATAAAACAATTTAACGTTAAATTATAGAATTGCTTTAAGTTCAGTAAGTTTATTTTTCAACGCGCGCAGTTGCATCAAATAAACCTCTCGCCGTCGCAAACTGCAGCGATCGTCGCGGTTCAGCCACGTCGCAGAATTTAGAATCCGTGACCGCCGATTAATCTCTGAGCGGTCGTTATCCGTCAAGTTCTCCACGCTGGTCGCACGCGTGCGCGCGCGCGCGCGCGCTTGGAGTTTAAGTGCTCGGCTTGGTGGATGGTCAGTGATGGTTTCCGGAAGTGTTTTCCGTGCTATTACGACGCGCGATATTAATCGATCGGATACAGCGAGAACAGATTTTGCACGCGTGCCAATTCGCGCGGGACAATGAGAGCAAAGATATTACGAAACCGAGAGTAAAATTGGACACACTGCGAGGGAGTATAAAGTTTGATGTAAAAACGTTCTCCTGTGTCTGTCTCGCGAAAGCAGAACCAAATTATATATACGCAAAAAAAAATTAAAAACTATTGCGCGCGATTTTTTTTGTGCGTAATTTATGCACTTGTCGTGATTGACTGTCTATATCAACAACAACATACGCGCGACTTACTTGTTAATATTTGAATGGGCACTTTATCTATTTGTAACACAAGTTAATGCGATGAGTCTCGCGGAAGCTTCACAAATAAGTTTCACAGCAACTCGCGTAGTTCGTTTCTTCGACGTTGTGACAATGGGTTGGGCAAGGGTGAAGTCAGAGGACTAACTACTTACTAAGTCCTCGAAGAGATTCTCCCCCGAAGAGGCTGGCGCGAAGGAAGGATTACGATCTTGTTGATTGCTGTAGTTCGACTATGGCTACCATATCGAGGATTGTAATCGCCTGGGGAGGGAACCATAATTAAATGAAGGAAAAATCTGCTGGCAATCAAATCTCAACTCGACAATAAATGACTCAAACAACTCTCGAGCGCGCCCAACTATTTCACAACGTTCCCGTAATGAAACAAAACTTCTATAAATTATTTTATACAAAATTTGTAATTACTTTTGTTGCCAATTTTTGAAATTAATAGACACACAAAAGGTTTTATGCAAAAAGTTTCTGATTCGGCAATGTGAAATCAGTTAAAATATATCAACATTGATATGTGACCCGCTATTTTAAAGAGAATTCATATGTACCTGTCACTACATCTCCTGCGTGTTTTGAAATAAATGTATATCATGTAACAGATGCATTTATTTAAATACATGCTTGTATGCAGTAGAGTTATCGAGACATTTATTTCTATTTTTCCGACATCCCTCTTTGTGTAGAAGAGGAACTATATTTAATCAACCTTTTCGATTTGGATGAATGTGATATGACATTTTATAGAATTTCCACGGGAAATTCAACGCGGTTTTACATGTAAGATATTTACTGTATATGTTTCGTTTCTGTCGCGATTTATTTTGCTTCACAATCGATACTGTAGTGTCCACCTTTTAGTGCGTATTGAGCGTGTCTGGTTGTCATCTTTATTGCTATATTTAATCTCTGAGAAAGAGAGACAGAGAGAGAAACGAGTTTCTATTACAAAATATTTCTGTATTTGTCTGCAAAGTTTCTTAAGAGTTTATGAGGAAACTCCGCCGTTAGCCGGCCAAGGTGGGTATCTCACGAAGAACCTCTCCGGTGTTTGCCTCGCGCGGTGCTCTCTTTGCTATCCCTTTAGTTTCACCAGCGGCACTCCGAGCAACCCCCGTTCTCTTCTTCAGAGCGTTCTCCTGTAGCCTACAGTGGCACCCCGCAAAATCCATCCTCTTTCCCCGTGCACGTAGAATGCGCGTGGCCACAACTTAGTCTCTGGAAACCTCGAAGAAGTTACCGACGAGACCAACTAACTTGCATAATACATTTTAATTTATAGCAATATTAAGTAACTACGTGCGTATGGTTGACGGCATCGGTAATGTTTAAATGTTGTAGTGGCTAACGGACTAGTACACAATACCTAAGTATTAAAAAATCTTTGTTATAACTAATTTTTCTGTTTCATTAATAATCTTATTATTGCACGAATAAAATAAATATACTTGTTTTAAAACAATATATATACAACATTTTTCACGTAGATAAGACACTTGAAAACAAGATGTCTTTTTATTTATAGAACACAAGTTTTCGGGACCTGATATTTTCCTCATTTTACTCGGAAAAGCACGAAATTAGAGAAAGAAATTAAACGACGACGGACGTTTTTCCCGGAAACCGTCTGTGTAAATACAGCTGTGATGTGTTGTAGAGACAATCCTATAACATCTTGTTCTGCATTGACATGTTTCCACGTTTTTGCCTCTATTTATATGCTTTTCTTGAAGAAATAAAATATCAACGTTTTTTTTTCAAAATATATGTCAACTATGTTACCAATGTTTTTTTTATAAGAAAACATTTAAACGGAACGAAATGTAACAACTGGAAAATTGCTTCAACCTAATGACTTTGACTACTGCTGTTCATTGAGAAGGTCGGTTAGTCCGGCCAGAGTCCAGACGATTCGTACGCCATAGTGATAATGACAAACATAACCATTACCGGCTAGAGGTGGCTAAGCAGTAAACGCGAAAGAGCAGCTTTTCGGTCACAGTAACTTGGGCGGTATAAACCGAGATAAAAACTACTCGTCTAGAAAATTAAATAATAAATCACTGCTGTCCACGCGCACAAGCCCAAATTTAGCTGCGACTCCCACACGAAGATAGCAATTAAATATTTCTCCTTTTTACTCTTTCTTGCACAACGATAACGCAGGCTTGATTAATTCGCCGTGCAATTAAAGTCGACCGATCTTATTCTTGTCTCTGTGATATCGCAAATGTTTGTCCATTCTAACGAGTGAATCACTTAGCCAAGTGTTAATGACCTGTCGGTAATCAAGATAAATTGCTCCCACCGATCCCTGTGTTCAATAGCGAAATCAGCCGTACAAATCGAGCGCTTATAATAACGTGACTGCAAATTAAGATATTTCTTTCAACTCATTTCACAATAGAAATCAAGGCTCCACGACTTTCGAATTAAAAGTCGTTTAACTGTGTCGTTTAACTTTCCACTCGTTTATTAAAGAGTACATTTCAAAAAGAGACTTCAGAAGATAAAGATCATAAATCTTGTATCTCTAAAAATCTCGTGTTTCTTGGTGATAGTAACTAATGACGATCAAAAACATATAAAAAAACTCATTACAAAATGTAAACTGGATATATGATCGCAGCTGACGTACAACGAACGCTGCTCTTAACAAGAGTCAATTATTTCCGACACATACGAAAACGTCTCGACCGCTCACACTTTTCCATTTCCCGCGGGCAGCAAGCCACGAGGCGCGGCGTTAAAAGACCTAAACACCACAAACCCAAACGCTCACTAATTTTCTGTTTAGTCGTAAAATAAATTCTCCGCGGGCCACGAGGGTGTGCAGTAGGTTCGAAACGAGGAAAATGGTTCTCGGGCGTATTTTCCACCCTTCTCGTGCCCACGGTAGTGAAGCGGCGACGGCGGCGGGTGTCGATGGTGGTGGCGGTGATGCCGCCATTTACCGAGCAGCAAAATTTGGAACCAGAAGTAATCGAATTTGTTGGCGTCGTTTAATGAGAGCCGCACAATAGTTGTCTGAATAATTGGTACATACCCTTACCGTTCGCGCCATCGCGACCCAAAATGTTCCCTCTCGCACACGTCTCTCCATGACTCTTCTTCCTGCTCATCAGCGTTGCCGTCAGCACCAACGAGAAGGTAGGAACGAGAAAAAGAGAAAGGAGCGTGTGCTCCATGTTGTAACTATTCGACTTGAACGGCTTCTTATGAAAGCGGATTTAGTTGCTCTTAATTCCACTCCCGAGGTCAGTAAACTCATTTTATTTTGTTTCAAAAAAAGCTGTTCTCTTTCTTTTCACACTGAATAATATTCAGTCCCAAGCTAATTCTCAAATATTGATTTCTATTTGTCAATCAACCGTATAATTTAAGGAAAGAGAAGTCAATTAGTGAATAATGATGTTCGAGAGAATCCCTGTGCGTTTTAGCTATTTACCAATATAGTGATTAAATGTTCCATGAAATCACTGGTTCCACATCATAACATTTTAAGAGTATGTGCTCTTTACCTGAACGTAGTACACGGTGCTTTAACACTTCGGATAGATCGAGTATGTGTATGTATGCATGTATAATTTGCATAAACATGCGTTTTCTTATATATGTATGCAAATATAGTCTTCAGTTATTGAAATCTTCATAAAAAAAAAAAAAAAAAACATTTTCTACTCTGTCTTTCACTTGCTTTTGTCGTTTAATCACAATATATTTAACTACATTTCTTTTTGTATCTTTATTCTTGCTTCGATCATTACGTTTTTATTTGCCTAAACTTCTTCTCTCCATTCCTCTTTTTGTTTTCTTCGACAAAAATCAACCGCTCATATGAATTCCTGATGCTAACAAAGACCAGGTATCACAAGTTGAATTTAAACATTGTGTTCACTCGGAAAAAATAAACACTCGAAAGCCAGAGGAACAAATGAAGTAACATCGATCCTAGGAAGCAACGTGGACACCCACTCTTTCGTTCCGCTCGTCGTGGAAAGTTTAATGACTTTTTGTTAATTAACGTCGCGCGGACTGCGTGCTTAGAGTAGCGACGGTCACTCCGGTCAATCTCTCTTTTCCCTCCTCCTCTTTCCCGCCTCCTCTCAGTCGTACTTCTCTCGCGTGCTTAGTCCTCGAACCCTTGTTCGACGGCTGGCACATTCGTGCTCGTGAATCGTATCGCTCTCGCAGGGCCGAATACAAACACGCGCGGCCGGTCATAGCGTTGTCCGCACACGTGAAATCGCGGCCGAGTACCGGACCGCCGAGCGCGAAACAATTTGCCAGTCGATAAATTTTTATAGAAGGTCGTGCTCTGTGTACACGGAGTAGGGAGAGCCAGAGGGGTACGGTATATACCCGTCACTGGAACGGAATTGAATCGATATATTTATGTGCCGGTTACCGAGGGAAAGGGTTGGCATTAGCGCTCGTGTAATTGCTGCCAGGGTAAACTTAATTTCGAGAGACGACCGACTGCCATGATCTAATCCGTGGAATTCGTACGGCACTCTGTTTACGATTAAAGGTAGACTGGGCGCAAAACCTGGATTTTCTATGCGTACTCATCCTAACTCTGTCTGTCGTCTCTCTCAAGTAAATACTCAAGTATACTATATTCAAGTAAATTGAACGAATACTCGTTAACACAATACACAGATGTCATCTTCGTCGTCAATTTCTATTCTAGCTAGTGTATGTTGTGTTTCTCCGTTAATAAATTACTACTAAATTATTGCTATTACGCAACATCTGCTTTATTCTTACGTAGATATTGTATTATTTTGCAAAACTATGAATATGTTACATCACTTTCTTCGATGCTGACGTAAATGGTCGTAAAATAGAAAAAAAGCACAATTTTTGGATTTTAGATTCTACATTTCAACGCTACTTTTTTTATTGAACGAGTCAGGAATGATACACGGAATCTTTTGATGACTCTCCCTGACTTCAAAATGTCAGAAAGCGATAACGCTCGAGACCACATAACCGCAGTCAGCGCTTCGAATCGGATGGCGATGACGACGGGGTACGAAGTGATATTTTCGTGGCTGTCACCGGCGATTGAACTTTAGGCGGTTGTACCTCGGGGACCGATAAAAGACCAATTCGTTTCAGTATCGCCGTATCCGCTGACAATTCTCGCGAATTAATGCCCTTTCGTGTTCCGTCACGGTAAACGGCGCGCTCGGAATTTATTGTAATTGATCTTTTGATATAACATCGTAACGCGCGCGTTTACGTGCCGCGCATTTTCGCCTCTCTCCCTCTTCTGTCATTTTCCCCATTTTCTGTCATTTCGTTCGTAGACCTTCGCTGCTCCGACCACTATTCTCTTGAAATAACGATAATATTTCAAAAGACATGAACGAGAGATGAGAAGCGTGCGGCCGTCTTGTTATTGATAACGGTAATTTTTTTTTTTTTTTTCATTTCTTGATATCTTTCTTCGACAAATTGTTTTTTTATTTTTCACTTTAATTAACCTGCGTGCTTATCGCACACACATGATACTTGTGTTTTTCAGATTGTGTCAGGTGGTGAACCAAGAAATTTCATCACCTCGAGAGCGATAGAGTGCATCGCGCAACGATAGAAGACACGGAGATCGGGAGAGGCAATGGTCGGGATGTATCTCGGCAAACGATTCAAACTCAGAAACCGAGGTCGTTCGTGAAACGTACGAGAAACGAAACGCTCGAAACTCAGAAGGAAGAACGTAGAGCGCGCGGGTACGAGAGACGGCAGGGAGACGAGGAGGAAAAGAGGATGGTGCCGGATGGTTGCTGGAGACTCCGGAGAGGGCAAAAGACGGGGGTAGCTGAAGAGGCAATATAGGAGAAAGCTTATTATTGGAGTTCGCTGCACCCGAGAAGAGAACAAAATACAGGCGAGCAGTGATTGCTGTTTCCAATTGAACCCCTCGTGCGCCACGCTCTCTACCTGAATGAACGTGCTAGCGGAAAATAATCAAGCCCCGCCTGGAGCTACTATCTCTAGCATTCGCGTATCCACCCCCATCCTTACTCTTCTTCCGTCTCCGCGTATCGGAGTTGTTGCTCAGCGTCTCCGCTTGTTTCAGGTATCAAGTAGCAACTGTATAAACCTTCGCGTCTCTCTCTCTCTCTCTCTGCACTGCGCAACAATTGCAATTACTTAAACATTATCTATTACTCTTGTTATACGTGGATTTAATGCATTCCAACATAGAATAAAATATGTTGGCACATACGACACAGAGAGTAACGTACCATGTAATGTACAATAACTACTTTTGTGATAAGTTTCAAAAACAGATAATCTTCTCGACTGAAATCGATTTTGTCTATCAAAACGTGTCTATCCAATCACCGCGACTCACTTGTGTCACTTCAAGTGATAATGTAAACCAAAGTAAGTAGCTACAGGTAAGAAGGTTGTCGAGTGATGGGATGGAAGCGCGCAGGGTCTTCTAGATGAGTTGCACAGAAGCGGGGGGGAAAAGATGGTACAGAACTGGTGTAGTTGGGTGGCAGTAGGATGTACTCATCCGTTGCAGTGCTGCAACTAATGAGACATCGCTAAAGGGCACAAGGGTAGGTAGGGTAGACACGGCGGGACATATACGCGCGGGGTAGGCGATACACTTCACCTGAGACTCGGCTACAGACTGCAAGAGATAGACGACGACGCCGACGACGACGACGACGACGACGACGACGTCAACGATGAGGACGAGAGTGCAGGCACAATTAAAACTGACGCTCCTAATGGCAAGTCAAACGCCGACGGGCTCAAGAGATTCTTGACTTTCCAATGAAGCGATTGTTTCATATTCCTCCGCGCCCTCCCCACCCTCACATCCATCGACCTTTACTCCGCCTTCACTCATTTCTATCCTCTCGCTCCGTCTCTTTCATTTATTCTCTTGTTCGCGCAGACCCGACACATGGATCCTGAAAGCTCGATGGAGCGAGAGACGAGGTCGCGAAACATGGGGATGAGACCGAGAAACTTTAAGAGGGAGGAATCAGCTTAGATCTGTACGCGTTTGTGTGCTGGTTTGGAGAAGGTGCCTGTCTGTCGTTAACAAACATGGCGCGTCCTTATCCAATCTCGATGTCTCGTGAATCTCTCCCCTATCGCGTGATATATCTAACGTGCTTGTCACCTACGTCTTTTGATGGGACGGATTTGCGTTAAATTATTCTTCTTATCGTATATTTATACAAGCATATTTTTCCAGCAATAACAGTTTTCATATAGTAATCATACTAAACACGTAACACATAACAAAACTTAATAAACATCTCCAGAAATAATTTAAAATACGAACAATTTTAATTTTCAACAAGTTAAAGATGTACACTCGAATAAAGATACAATGTACACGATAAAGTAGGGATTTTTTTAGAATATGAAATATATGTACAAGCACAACGCGACTATAGAAAAAAAAAACTGTGATGTAAGAAAAAAAGAGTTCATTGAGACAATTTAGGAAAATGGCAAAAATAAATCTTAATTTTTCCATTCTTACTTCATATGAATAAAATTTCATGCAATATAATTTCAATTCGCGAGAGTTAACTGTCGCCATTACTGAAGGCTTTTCCGGATTTATTTGCTTTTTTTTGAACTTTCGCTCAAACAGTGTTTGGACTACTAAGAACGATCGCGAATTATTTTTCTCAGTGACAGAAAAGGAGAGACAACACAAATTCTTCGTTTGCAGACTTATGTTTGATTCTATTAAAATCCGGTATAAAGCTTTGCATCTATGAGCAGTGCCAGCTAATGAGCAGCAAATCTCAAGATAACTGCGAGAGCACGCGCCGCCGCGTGCTGAATGCTCATCGGGGAAAAGAGGAAAAGAGGGAATAGGAAAGAGTGCAGTAATTGTCTGGTCCGCGGCTAAGGCTGAAGCAAACATTCAGCCGTTCTTCGGGCTTTACCATCTTCGATGCAAATGCCGCGGAATTTTCGGACGTTCGACATACATCGCGCTCATGTAGAATAAATCCCCGATTTACGTCTATGCATATGTTTCCAACCAAAACAAAAACCGATATATTAAAAATACTTTTAACAAAATAAAAATGCCATTGAACCATTGAAAAATCATAAAAACCATAAAAAGAAAGATACATAATGAAACAAAAATTTTAGGAAGAAAACAAAAACTTAATGTATTACCTTTTAGAACACAAAAATAGAAATCTTTTAGTTTAAATATCACGGCCTTTTTGGCGCCATATCCAGTGAACACAGAGAGCAGTGTATCCTCATATATCAGTCCAAGTGTGCTTGTATTTAACAAGCTTTCGCATACTGCGCAGAGAACATGCTTAAAAGGAAACCAAAAATGGGGGCAAGTAGCTCAAGCTCGGAGGCAGAGGGGGAATTAGTACGACTCCCAACAACGACAGAGGTGGCGAGAGGTGTGAGGAATCAACGGGATCACCGTGACACCTCGGGCACTCTCTCGTATCACGCTCTTTTTCACAGTGAGTGCCGCACAAACAATAACAAACAACACTAATGAGGCTCTTCAATATCGTGGAAGCTTGCAACCGCGCCGACAACTGATTGTGAGCGCGCACTTCGCGACAAAGCTTCCGAAATGATTATGTGATGTTATTCGGCACTTGACTGTGTATTTTCGAAAGCTTCTTTGTAATTGTTTGCACTCACGCTATAGAATAATTGGATGATTTTTCCTCGGGCATTGTGTGACACAAAATCGACATTTTATCCGAAAAATACAAAAAAAACAAAACAAAAAACAAAAAACAAAAAACAAAACATCAAGAGAAAAAGAAAAAACTTCTAAAATTCTAATTTCTCTACTCTCTTGCGCGTAAGTTTTGGACACTCAAGAATACGGATTACACAATACGGTGATTTCCGCGATTTGCACCTAACTGCGATATCTTTCCTTTAATTTCCGTCATTATCCTCCATTCTGCAATACAACTTCTTTGTCCGTTAGCAACAGTTACAAAGTCTCTACCGTTGCAACAGCTGCGCGAGTATGCAATTAAACTAATTGGACTAAGAAATAATACCAACTGAGAAGATTGCATGCCCACTGAGCAGTCCTTGTGAAAACCGAGGTTCGCGATGGTTATTTGTTCTTTATCGAGGGCGCGAGACATAGCGTTCGTGACGTTGCATAGTAGCTCCAGTGTTCGCAAGACATCACGATTGCGGTTGTGAATCGAGATTGAAACAAATCGCGCCCAAATCGAATCAACAAATACGAATCAGACTGAATCAACGAATCTTGAATACTCAGATCTCAAACAAACCCCCGATCCCGATCTACATCCGATTAACAAACACGCGAACGTATGTATGTGCCGATTATTTTGGACGGTAACATCACCAAACCTCTATATCCTGTGTGTTCAATTTTACAGTTAAAATATTAAATATTTATCGAATCATTTAAATATCTAAGTCGTTTGAATGAATCCGCGCTGAATAATTTTACTGAAATTCCGATTGTTGAAGACCACTAACAAAGCTCTAACATTTCCAATCTCTGCGCCGATTAATAATTCACCGAGACCAAGAATCCCGGCGCAGATCTCAGGCATCATCTATGCGCGTGTTTGCTTGAAACCCACAATCACGGGCTAATGGATTTATATGGCTTCATTCTTCGCGTAACAATTAGATTTATTATCATTAACGAGTCCGACGACTTTCGATCGGCGCGAACAAAGTGCGGCGCGAGCTCGAAGCAATTTTCTCTGCGAGCGTTTTCGCAGATGAAAACGGTGACAACAAGCGGACAGAATTTGCAAAGTAGTTTACGTTGTTTATGCAATGAAGGATCTTTGAGAGAACCGAAGCTTAATCGTTAGGCAGAATGCGAAGGGAAACGTGTGATGGTTCGCTGTTTTTGCTATCGGCGCTAGTAAATTCATCGAAGCCAAGGCGGTGAAAACCTATTAGCTGCTAGTCAATAAACAAAGGAACGTTTTGGGCGATTTAATATTGATTAATGGGGAGGTTAAGGAAGCATGGAAGCGTTTAGTCAAAGTTCTCTCTAAGGCAATGACGAGGAGAACGGCACAACAAGAGAAAGAGAGAGAGTAAATGCTTGATAAGAAGAAAGAGCGAAGGGAGAAATAGAGAAAGAGAGAGCAAGAGAGAGAGAGAGAGAGAGAGAGAGAGAAAGTGAGAGAGATGAAGAGGAAGAGAGAAAGGTGCACCAGTTAGTGTGCGTGCGCGTGTATGCCGAGCGATTATCGAATTTCCTCCCCGTAACAATGAGGTCCTATTAACTCCCACCCTCGGCAAGGTTCACCCGATATAACCCCCGCTTTTGTGTATTGTTAAGTCTATCCGCATTAAGCGATCCATAATGCGAAGTTACTCTTCGCGATAAATCGTTTCAAATTGCTGCGTCCGTTACGGATACCTGCATAAAGCTCGGCGTTTGATACAATGCGGCGAGATTGGATTTTAGCTCTTTCGATATAGAGTGTCGCGATGTATTTATAAATCCATTCACTAAAATTCAAATTATTCAATTATTGTGGTCTATTATTGGTTTTTTTTTCTTGTTAACTGCTTGTACCCATAAATAACAATTTTTACTTGATCGCAATAAAATTTATCGTCTCTCACGCTTTTAAATTCCGCAAGCAGCTCAACGTGAACGATAAGCAGTTCAAGCGTGCGATTTCGACTAGGCGGCGCAGCGGCATGTTCTAATTTCTTGTTTGCGTATCCTCCTCTAAAAAAAGAATGGTTCTCTTTTATCTTTGAAGTGCGCCAACTATCTTTCGCGAGTCTCCAGCATGGTACACACTTGGCTTGCATGCTCTAGAATTCCAGATACTGTTAGAAGATCCTCGCTTTCTGCTTCTGCTACACTTACTTCATCGTTTTTCTCTCGCTCATACGTCTTCGTCTCGCCGCCGCATTGTAGCACATGGGTCTTGTTCGCTAGTGTGTAAGTCCACGGACTTTCAAGAGGATAACCCTCCCCAATTAGTTCCGTTTTCTTTCAGGAATGATATATACGTTTTGTTTCTTGAACAATTCCAAGTTGCAAAAAATACAAATAAAAATTAAAAAAACGTACAATTATGCAAATTGTTCAAGCATCCCAAAATTGTATAATTGTTATTATTGTTGTTGCAAATAAAAGTAAAATTATTTGATACACTTTGTTTTCCTATTCGTCACATGTTTCACTTCCTCCATACATAACTTACAATCATTTAACTTCACGATCTAATTACAAAAACTTCTATTCCGAACTCCTATTAGAACTGCAACGTAACTGACGCTATCAAATAATGCGGCGGATGTACACACAAATACATTCTTTGCATTCCCGCTCGTCAACAATTAAACGATCACGTGTGCCTATCATCGCGCAGGTTCATTAAGCACGAAACAGAACGCGCGCGCGCTTCCTAATTGCAAACAGCCCGAATTTAGCAACATTCGCACTCGGCACATCTGTCTTAGATATTTCGCCTTTCGACAGACTTTCGGAGCGCAAAGCACGCGGCGCGGCAAAATTCTGCAAGCCAACGTGATTGCGTTTTAATTTCTGGCCGCGCGATAATGGAACCTCGGTTTCTCGACCTGCGATCGCACAACGCTCGCGCATAATTGGAGATCAAGAACGTGACATCCCGCACCCGCTTCCTCGCGACGTCTCTCGCCAGTCTGCGCGGAGCCTGACATTTTGGAAAAGATTTGTGCACCGCGTGAAAACGAAATATTCCCTTTCGTAATGCAGAAAATAAACTTACCAAGAGAAAGAGGAACGCGCGAAATAGCAATTGTTTCTTAACACAAACATGCGTAAAATTTCAATCAGTATCAATCTTTCATTTTCTTTCCAACGAAAAGAAAAGATTAACGTTTTGAAGAAAAACAAAACTTTGGTAGATTTGATCTAAGCACAAAAATTTAATGAATTATTACCCAATGTCAACACTGGCATTTTGCACCAGAAGAGATGCGTTTAGACCGCGTCGAGGCAAGAGTTCTACAGCAATAAATAATAAATAATTCTTAAAACAGTCGCCTATACATCATCGTGTCATTTTCGCGGTGCTATATCCATGCCGGCGTCGTTGTTGCCGCCGCCGCCGCCGTCGTCGTCGTCGTAGTCGACAACGCGGAACGACGCGCCGGAAAATTTATCGATGCTAATTTCCCGGCCGCGGTCCTCCGCCGTCGTGGAAAAGAATTGTTATCCTGCCAGGGTTCGTCTCCCTTCTCTCCGCGCACCGTTTCCTCGTCTTACACTCTGTCCTCGGGCTTGTTACCTGTGTGGTTTGTTTTTCCTGCCGGATGGCGCGACTCGCTAAAGCTCCTTTTTAAAACTGCGCCCTTCTCTCTTCCGCGTTTAAATGCCGAGTGACGAGTAACGACGTGAATCAGCAGTAAGGATCTAACAGCCGTATTTCTCCGTCCCTTATTTTGTGTCTTAACTTGTAAAAGGTAATATCTTTCTGATAACTGTTAAGACAAATGTTTCTATCAAGGTAAAAATTGGATTTCATTTTTCATTGCTCGCGCACTGGCGTGCATTGCTGTTTTACTTTGCTCAAAAGAGTACGGGTTATATTTATTGCAAAAGAGCTCCGACTCTACGAACGCGTTATATTCACTTCTCGGCACGCTCGTAATTCTAACGACACTTTTTCCGCGGCTGTAATCTTCATAACGTTGTCGCGAATGCCGTAACACGGTAAATTACTGGATCAATGCGCTTTAGTAGCGAGACCTGTTTCTATGCCTGGAGGGCGTTTCTCGCGGAGGATGCGACAAAATGCGCGAAAACAATGGCGTGGGGTCGGCAAAGACACGCCGAGGGTTCGCGGAAAATAATCTTGGAAAAATTTCAATCAGCAAAATGCGTTACATATTCATATTTGCCCTCGCGCGAACTTGCCCATAAATAAGGTGAAGTTATTATGCTCCGCAAATTGTGCGACGCCCGTCGTGACAACGTGAATTTCGCTGTTGTGTGTAAGTGAACGATTCGTAATCGGTATTCTCAGAGAGATTTAGATACGTTGACAGAATGATTTGTTTGCCGCATAAATCTCGCCGCTTTAAAGAACAAGCCTCGCGCAAACTCGAAAAATTACGATGTTAACATGCAGTCGATATATGCAAGTAAACGGAATCTCGCGTTACCTTTTCCCCGGATTCCAGGGGAGTGCGCGGAATTTCAACCGGCGAACGTGCAAAGCCCCTCCGCGCTGGCTGGTAGTTAAAAGTTACAAGATGATTCGTTGAGTAATCCCAGACCGTTCCCAGACGGTTGCAAATTGCAATCGTGAACGCCGCGATAATTGTCGCGCCAGTTCGCGTAATGACAATTTTCATCGTGTCGTCACACAGCGCGACTGGCAGGGGAAACGGTAATTGCCCTATTGCATCTTTCGGAGCATCGTTATTATCGCGAATAGCCCATTCGGATTTCGAATGTCTCGCGAATACGTTGATACATTAAACGTATGCGCTAACTTGTCATTTAAGAAACTTTGCGAGAAAAAAAAACCAATTTTTCGAGTATTTCAGAAATGTGTTTCATATTACCCTCGTTATTGTTATTTGTTGTTCAAGTAACAAAGTCAAATTAATCCGAGTCTATTCAAGTATCTCAAGTGTTCGAATACCGAGTAAAGACAACAAATCGCAAAACGAAACAACGCTAGCGAAATTTCGTAATAAAATATTTAAACTTTAATTTACAAAATTACATTTCGAAATCTCTCACTTTAATTACAAATCCTGAAAGTAACAGCAAATTTAGCTCCTGGAAAAATTTGCACTCTACAGATTGTACGAACGGTCTACAATCAATCGCGATTTTAATCCAAACCGTTGCTTTGTCAGCGCGGCGAGCAGATTTTTTGTCCAGTCATCAATCTGTCGTGGCTCAAGAGACTTTCGAAGATCGCGCTATCTATAACTCGCCAAGCGTGTGGCTGTACTTCCGAAGGAATTTCAACCCCGGTGCCGTTGGAATTGCACGGAAGAGTCGCCTGGGGAGTTAAGCTGAGCAACAGCGTTGCACCGCCCGGTCCGTTAGTCTATCCGCACAATAAACTACAATCACAAATTACAGAGTCAAATAGTTTCGGCGTTTCGCGCGCGGAATGTCGCAATTTCAGCTTCGCGAGAAGGGGTTTTCGGACCGGTGGGCTACACTGTTGGAAAGGGGAACGTGGGGTCGCTCGCGCGGTGACTTCTTCCTCGGTGAGAGGCGGGTGCAGGATGGAAGATGGAGAACGTCGGAGAGAAGCGCGAGACTAGGGAAACCAGAGTTACGGAGAGGGAAGAGAGGAAAGGTGGAGAAACGTGCTGCTCTAATGAACTTACAATAATTGCCAACCATTGATCTATGGGCCAAAGAGTTGTGTTCTCTGCTGTATACCATTACCGGAGCCCTCCTTCTTCCTCGGTAATGTGTTCCTCTTCCTATTGGAAGCCTCTTTTCTTCCTTTTCTCTCTGGCACGGTAGCTCGCTCTCCCTCATCGGGATAATGTAGCCGAAGGAGGGAAGAGGTGGCATACATTGTGCCCGGCATTAAAGTAATTCTAGGCAGCTAACTGCGACGACGAAGGAAGACTCTCGTCTGCGATTGTTTATCCTCGTCGAAACGCTGGAGTGAATTTACGAAGCGAGCACCGCCAGATTTGACTGCGTGAAATAACATTGACAACAGTTTTTATCCGGTTTTTGTTTAAAACGTGCAAATCAATTAAGTTTGATAGGGCGCAACTTTAAATTGTGTACATCAATCCGAAAAATTGGAAACAAATACATGTAAAAATTTCGATACAAATTTTACAAAATATTGAAAAATTGTTTGTTGATCGCAAATATAAGATGACATCGATAGAAAGTAATATAAGAAGAAAGAAGACGTTCTAAACAATTACAAAGAATAGCGGATAAGCAAATATGCGTCTCGACAGAAACGAAGGGACCATTTACATGCTAGTCGACAGGCAATATCGAGCGCAGTCCGCCATTTGCTTTAACTGTCCCGCCAGGCAATTCTCACTATCGCAAAAACAATTAATGCTCGTTAAAAGAAATCCTTGATTTAGTGTTAAATGGGGTTCGAGGCGAGATAACCATTGCCGACATGCCTTACGCCAAATCCCCTTCCTTAGCTGCGAGCTACCAAGGGAACCGCAATGTTCCCAGGTCTTTGATTCAACGGCATAAACAGCGCGCTCATCTTTTCAGAGATTTCATAAGCGAACGATCAATATTTTTTGATGTCGCGACAACGCAGCAAAAATAAAACCTATAGATGTCAAAATAGATTTGTTTTACAATATAAAGACACATCTAAAAAAAAAAAAAGAATAATAAAATAATGACTGATAAAGAGATACTTTGTCTCGCACATTTTGCTTGAGAAGTTTTTTCAACACATCATGAATGTCTTTAAGCAACTGCCTCTTACCGTCGCGAGCGTATTAGTCGGCGAGCGTACAATAGGTGGGTAGAGCTTATGGTAACGGATGCTTTACTGCCGGCGCTATAGCCATTAACGGGTAATTAGAAACAGATGCCGAGCGAATCTTTTAACATAAAGCATAACCTTAATTCATAAAGTGCGATTATTCAGCGGCTGGGACACCCGGGAAGAGGCAATACATCAACGCTACCTTCAAAACAAAAGTTTTAATTATTTATTAGCCGGAGCACGCGCTGAATGCAACATTGCAAGCCCACAGTACTTCCGCGGCGCTTTATCTCTCTTTTACAAACTTACCGCTTGCCTCTTTAAGAGGCGCGGATGGGATAACACTTTATATATATATATATATATATATACACACATATATATACATATATACGTGTTCAAAAATTGTGATAGTCCGAGATTAAGAATGTTGTCTCGTCTTTTTTTTCCGTATGGAAACTAACTATTAGCAACACTTTTTATCTCAATGTGTATCGAGTTGATTATACGTTCATATCGCAATGTGACCGCAAAAAGTAAGATTGAAACCTTTTGTACCAATTATCATTGAGTTTCGGAGGAGGCAGACGGCCTCGGAGCAGACGGTGCACGATCATCGAGCACGACACGAAACCGCATAATGATCAGGTCGATACATGTTAGACAGTCGATATCTGCTGTATCACTTGGGCTCGTGTTATCTCTGCTCACTGAAGAGGCGCCAAGTGAATTCCACTGCGTCCGGCGTGCCCGACACCGGGAGGATTCGAAAATGAGACGACTCTTTGGAGAAAGCGTAGGACGAGGGACAGGAGGGACGCTGCAGAGTGACGTGGCGCAGGGAGGAAGGGAGGGAGGGAGGAAGGGCGAGAAGAGAAAGAGCGCGACCTGCGGAGGGACAAGGGAGGCACACACCGAGAGCCGCACCCTTCTCGCGTGGGTCGCCGGATGTGACAGTCGCTCTCTTTAATTACTCACACGCATACGCGCGCCGATGCTACGTGCAAGTGGAGAACCCGACGATGCGCGCCACACATATTCGCCACCCATACCAGGATTTGACTTACGCGCCGCATTATGTTTTGTGCGTCTGCCCTCCCACAAAGCGAGCAATCACGTGCTCACAAGAGACACAAGAGTTCTTACGAGTCGATAAAAGAGCCACGGAGAATTTAACGTGTCTTCTTTTTTTTAGTAATTGTGAGGTCTTAATAATTGATTATATATATTTATTATTATCATGTATAAGAGGATAGCAGTTTACATAAAATCTCTCTGATTTTTTATTTTTTATTTTTTAAATACAGAGTTACATCTGCAACTAATGGAGTCATCAGGACAGTTAAATCGTTATTCTTTATAACACACCCATTATCTTCTCAATCATAACTCATGGACCGCGAGAAAACCCGCACACGAAGCAGAAGTCTTAATTCAGCAATTAACCTAATGGAATGTATATAACAATTAGGCGGTCCACGCAATTTTGTTTCGTTCGCTTACAAAAGGGAGCGGTCGCGCTTCTCCGGCTGAACCTCCTCTTCCCACTATCTAAGACGGGGTTTCTCGGTAGCATTATAGAAGAAAAGGAAGGCAATAACACGACGTCTCCGGCGGTACCACGCGCCGGTGATGGTGCCGCGTCGGATGATAGTGGGAGGAGGGGAGAGAGAGGTTAGCTGTATCTCGTAATTACCAGCTGATAATTTATGTTTATGCGACCGTAGGCTCACTTACCCCTTTTGTTCGTGGATAGGGGGTGTCGCGCACGGAGTATATTACTACACATTCTTACGCGCGTGCGAGGGTGCCAGGATCGCGAGTAGGGCTCAAAGGTGGGAAGGGGGTGAGGGAGTGCCCCTTGTTCATATTATACATCCTTAAAGTCCCGCCACCCATTACGCCGCGCCGTCGAAATTTACAGCCGTTTTCACACGTTACTAGGAGGGGGGAGGAGGAGTTAATAGTCCCTGCGGAGAACCGGGAGAACAAATTTTACGGGGCCCCCCATGTCAGGAGACAGGGCCGCGTTTCGAAGGAACTTGACCGCGAACCTCGCCACTCTTTGACCGCAGAGAAGGGTCGTGCCACGTGGATCTAACATTTCACGATTGCTCTGCAATGGATAAATTAATAAAATTTTATAAAGCGCTATCACATTTTTTATATGTTGAAAATGTCATTAAATGTTAAGGAACAATAGTGTAGTGTTGATGTTTTTTTTATTGATTGTCTTATACACTTTTGATGAAAAGCGTGAACTCGTCTAATCACTTTGAACGCTCTACTCCCGTCAGGCTGATTGGAGCTGGTATATAATCCGGAACTAATTACACGATCGCCAATTAGAACTCACCGACCGAAACGAACCGAAGATATTAATTATCGATGGGGTTTCGAGTCGCGCGACTCATGTGCCGAAACGACGAGCAACGGCAGCAGGTAGATGGTAGTACTGCTGGCTAAATACCTGACGGAGAAGAAAGAGTGAAGCGGAAAGGGGGAAGGTGCGAGAATGAGCTGCAGAAAATTAACTTTCAATTTGTGAACTCTTTATCGCGCCTGCAGCTTTCCCTTAACCGGCCGCTAAAATATATATGTATACGTAGTGGACGGTACCTCCGACAGACACCTGTACTCCGAACGCCCGGCCATCGAGGAAACACGTACCTTCTCGCTCCTCCTCCACTACTCTCGCGCTATCGCCAAGAAAAACTTCCGGTTTCCTATGTACTCGAAGACGGCAAACGGTTTTCTGTGCACGCAAAGCTTGTCGATTGTGTTTCCCCGGAGGAAGTTTATTTAGAGAATTTACGGTACATCTGTTCTATTCTGTGCCGTATCTCTGTCGTTTACATGCCGCGCATACACGTTGCCCGATAATATCGCGACGAGAAAGAATCACGATGTGAAAAGATAACCGCGGATAATACTACGTCAGGCTTTAGCAACGTAGATGTCAAGTTTCAGCGGCCACGCGTCTCAGGAAGTGAGAGCCGCTATATCTTTATGTTTATCGTATCGATTCTCCGAAGTCCGATCCGTGTGTGCCATTATTCGCAAGCTTTCTCTCTGTCTGTCTCTTTATCTCTCTCTCTCTCTCTCTCTCTCTCTGCATCAGCATATCCTGTTTTATTCATAAACACGCCATATCGACGCGATGTCGATGAAGGAAACCGACGAATGTCGGTTACTTTAATCGTTTCAAGGCAAGAAGCGGTCACGTCAGTCCACACAAGCGTGTCTCCCCGTATGTCGTGCTCGTTCACCCCTGACGCAGCACCTTTAAGTTTCGAGTCGTGAGTGTCGTTCCTCGCAAAACATATTCCGCGCGTATGTGCGTGCGCGCGTACACGGGGCGATCGACGAGGAAACCGAAGGGAAGCCACGGAGGACACGCAGATGTCGGTGAAATTCCGTTCGAAAAGTCACTCGAGCGGCGCCGCTCGCATAAGTGAACAAGGCAACCCACTCCGTCGCGTCTTCCTTTATTGCCGCCACGGGTAAACTTCTTATTGCCTACGCACGAATTCATAATGTCGGCTACGCACTTGTGCGCGCACGCTCGCATATATATATGTATATATATGTATGTACACGGGCGGTTTCAGATCGACCGGTAAGATTCGGCGAAATGTTCGGTCGGAGGAAAGATGTTATCACGGGTGTTCACAAAAATTCGCTATACCACACTGCATGTTACTTCGCGTACTTTCACGACTTTTTCGCGTACCCGAAAGCGACCACGTGCATACAAAGAATAGTGTTAACAGTGAACAGATGTTTCTTCTTCGTACATAACTTAAAAAAAGAAAGAGTTTTATTTGTTTTCTTAAAAAGTTGTTTACTTTCTTTCCTTTTCTTTTTTTTTTTTTGCTTTCATATTTTATGCACGCAGATCATTAAAAATATTTTTAATTGGATATAATATTCTTCTTTATTTATATTTATTACAATTTCGATAAGCATCTGAGACGCGCGCACACACACTCTTCCGCCACATACCGTTTTGTTCGCTAACGTATTGCTGAAATAATTAAGAGGAAAAGATATCAGATATGAAGCTAAATTAAACCGTAGCGTGAAAATATAGGATTGAATTTAAGAGAGCTATTGAACGACTGGCCAAACTACAGGCAAAGAGCTCCGGTCCTCAATAATTTCTTAATGACAGGGACTATAATGTAACAACTCATTAATTTCCAATTAAGAAGCAGTAAAATTTCAATAATGATCGTTAAGAAGCGGACGTTACGAGACCCGTTCGACTGATGCACGTTGCGCCGAAGGGTTGTGAAGAAAAGGGGATCGAGAGCAAGAGAGACAGAACAGATATCGAAAGAACAAGACACCGTATACGACTGACCGTCAGGTGCGCCAGATGCGCGTTCGTCCCTTCTTCGATACTAATCGTTCGTCGATCGTTTCTAAATGACCTTCGTATGCCGGCACGATTTCCTTAACCAACGCCGCTCGCCACGACATCGCTATTACAATGAAATTATAGAGTAGCGATATGTACTTAGAATCGTTACGTAGCTGTGTTTAGATCGATAATATTATTCTAATTTTCTATACGTAGAAGTGTAGGCTATACTACACCGCGAGCACGATTAAAATCGCATATTTAAAAAATAATAATAATAAAACAAAGTCAATGAGAAAAATTTTATTTATTATTTTGTTATTAAGGCGAACGAATTTTTTCTGACGTGATGTTAAATCGATTTCGTTGCATCTGTAGATACATCCGCGAAAAACATATTTACTCATACTTCGTATCAATTGGTTAAGTTAAGGTACTGTATATAGTATACGTGTGCGTATGTGTGTGTATGCTGCAGCAATACCGTTCATGAAGTGGGATTATATTAATCTTGTCACGCGGATGAAAATCCTCTGTAAGACAATACGCCGAAACGAGCGCGCTGGCTAGCACAATGGCTAAAAAGGATGCACACACGTCCGGATATAATCACGAGCGTACAATGATCAAATAAGCTCGCTCCAGACTCGCATTTCTAACAGCGCTGGTATTCTCCCGGTACTCGTATACACATAGGTAGGTGCGTGAAAGTTATACCGGGTATCGGGTAGCCCATTATATTCCGCGGCAAGGTTAATACTGGATGAATTGGAATTGAATATTATGGCCCGACCTGTGCAAACAGGGCCTCTTGCGCGATGCGTGCTGGGTGATGGTGGCGAAGGTGCCCGCTGGAGGTACGCGCGGAAGCGGGTAGTTTGGGGTTAACAGGTACGGACCTTGGCACACCCTGCCACCGGTCACTTGTACGGAATTGTAATTATAACGTCAGTAAGTAAATTATAATACAATGCCGCGCGCGCGCCGGCGCGCGTGTTTGGTATTCACAAGATAAATAATACCAGCGTACGCCTCTGGAGTCAGCCGCGAGACAGAGACCCCGACTGGGATGGAGGGGAACGGACACAGACCGTGCCGGGAACAGGAGGAGGCGTGAGAGGGCAAAGAGGCGGGAAACGGAGAAGTTGAGACTCACGGAGCAAAATAGCCGAGTTCTCTGCGCTTCTGTGGTCAAAGAAGCTTGACCTCGGACCACCTCGAAATCACCTACGCGGAGTTTTCTGACCTTTGTTGGAAACGCCGGCGGGGAAAAATCTCGCGGTGGTTCGCGGCGGGTGGAAGGTTCGTAATATGAAGGAAGTTTTGCGGTCGCGGAGCCTCAGTAGCCCGAAGGAAACCGAATTCAAGCGGAACGCATGCGTAATGATTACTTGCGCATTATTCGCGCTTCGTCAATCATACGACATACCGCACGGATATTCATTATTTCATATTCGAAGTTTATATAATGTATCACTTTTTCTCTTCTGTATGCGTGAGAAAAAGAATCGAATGTGTACATAACACATGTGTTATGCCCGCGGGATCTTAAATTCGACCCCAGCGAGACACATTATCAATGGCATCGTACGAGCTATCAATTTCGGCACCGTGGATAACTTCTCTCTTTCTCATCTCTGTAACTTATTCCTGTCCATTCCGCAACTTCGTTCTTTCTTCTTCTCGCGTGTCTCTAATGCCGAGACACATAAAGTCCAATATACGAACGAGCCGGCCGCACGATGACCATGACTCAAAAGTTCCCTCATCGCGTCGGGTAAATAACACCCACGTGACGGTGTCGCTTTCTTCCAGTCGGTGGCTAGATTACCCGGATGAGTTATGATAATTCCTGCCGGACGGCGATCAACGACGGTCGAGCAATCAAACATGGCGCCCGACCGAAAGAGAGAGTAAGAGAGAGAGAGTACCGAGACCCGCCAACGCCGTCGGCGTAATATCTTGTGTGCCGCGAAATAACACAACGCTTGTAAGCGCGAACTCCCGAGGGACGGGCACACACCTGTCCTTTCGCACCTTCCTCCCGAGCTATTAATCTTTTTTGCAGTCGAGACTACAGTCATCTCGAGATCGTTAGGGGAGTGATTGATACATATCGGCAGAATTGATTGCAGAAATACAGCATATCCTGTTTTCGTTTGTCGGTCAAATTTAACATTCAAAACAATAATTTTTGAATTTTAAATTGTTGATCATAGCAGTTGTTATGTTCTTGCACAGATTCCGGGAAGTGATAAATATAGGTAAACAAAATAATTCTTCGTTATATAATTCGAACTAGCAGTAACTTTGTTTCGTACGCGGAAATAAGTTTATCTAATCAAGCTTGTTTTTTAAGCTCGTTTTACGTGCGCGCACGCGTCATCGTTTAAAATCGCTGACGAAACAAGACGCCGGTATATATATCCAGCATAATCGTGCTTGAAACGATCGTCGCGAATTGTCGAATCCTAATAACGCGAAATCCTAATTTCAGGAAAAGAGAATGACGAGTGTGTCGCCGGCAATAATAATTATTTCTTCATTCCGCGACAAACGGAAATACAATGGCCGGTCCGAGAAATCGCGCCAATTACCGGTCCTCACGTCGTCTCGCGCATATGCACCCATTAATCGCGTGTACGTACGTCGTGTTCGTGGAAACGGAAAAATAGCCTGGTAACAATTCGAGAATTGTTCGTCAGAATTTGCAAGAATTCGCAATCATAAAGTCAAAAAAATCCAGCTACAGCAGAAAGGGAGGCAAAAGAGGAGATCGATCGGGTAGCGTAAGAGGAAGAAGGAGTAAGTCAGTCCGATAGAAGCATCGCTGGTGCGCAAGAGAAAGCGACATTGCCCCGATAGCCAATGGAACCGATGGAACCAATGCGCGTGTTGCCAGTTTATTCCTACCGGCCAATCGTGTTAAATCGCTTCGACCTCCTCCATCGTCTCCTCGTGTTTCTCTCGCGCTCCCGCGTACACGCCGCTTCTTGTTCTCCTCCTAGCTGCCTCCTCTTCGACTGGCCCTTCAAAAAAAAAAAAAAAAAAAAAAAAAAAAAAAAAAAAAAAAAAAAAAAAAAAAAAAATGAAGAAGAAGAAGACGAAGGAACATCGAACAAGACCGAGGAGGCAATTTTATCGCGTGAGCAAACCAGAGGAAAGAGGGATGTGAAAAGGGAGAGCACAGGAAGACTGAAGACGCAAAGGTATCGTTTACAGGGAAGGAACGAACGGTGATGCCGGCGGTAGAAAGTAGTGGTGGATATCATGAGAGAAGAGTAGTCGAGAGAGAAGGCTTACCTACTTCTCTTCGCGGAGCAGTGTCGCGGTATTGCGCCGTCTCCGTCTTATCGATAATTGGAAAAACGAGAAAAAAGGAAGAAGCCTGCCAGGGAGAGAGAAGCGGCGGCGACGGCTACGGCGACGACGACGACGACGACGACGACGACGACGACGACGAGAAGAAGGAGGATGACGACGACAACGTGGAAGAAAACGACGACTATGCCGGTGCCTGCAGCCAACCCCCTCGAACTCCTCTCTTCGGCGTGTCTCTCTTCGTCCTCTGCCTCCCGCCCTTCCCCTCTATACCGATGTCCCGCGCGACCATCCTTCTTTCTCACCGATTCCCGATGCGCGGTCCATCCTCCTTTCTCGGTTACTTTCGGTGTGTTGCCCGTCTTCCTTTCTCGCTAGTCTCCTTCTCCGTGATGCTATTCCACCTCTCCGTTCTCTCCTTCTGCCTGTCGGATGGAGGTCCACGGAGGTCGGAGGTAGAGAGGAAGCGAAACCAGGTGGAGGTGGACGGCACTTCATGGAGGTAGAGAGGTTGAGGTGGAGGTGGTGGCGGTCGCGCGGCGACGTTGGGAGGGGAAACCTATCTAGAAAAGGGAGAGGGAAGCTACCAGGCACGGCCGGAGCGGAGTAATGGAAGCTGGAGTAGATATTGTATGGCATTACCGGACGAACTTTCCGCAGCGAACATTGCGATATTGGTTTCGAAGAGCGCAGCCGAAGCAGCCCGAATGAAATTGGTCTATGGTGCACTCTTTCGTATCCTCTACTTTTGCATTTGATAGTAGAGTCTCTCTAACGTTTCGAATATTCCGAAATGCGCAATGTTATATGCAAGAAAACCACGTGGAAAGAAACCTCATCGCAGATTTTAAGATTCGCAGATAATCTACTCTATAATTTTACGTATATAAAACTCATATACGCGCAGCCAAGTATATTTAATAAAATTAAAGAATACATGCAAGTAGTTGGTAATCGAGTAATCGAGCAATCGATAACGATGAAAAGTTCCTCGTGTTTTCGAGCAATACAATATTAACTAATGTAATATTCTTGAAGCAGAATAACGATGAAATCTAATGATTGAGCACAATTTGAAGGTCTGCATTATAACAGAAAATTGACCGTTTTACAGGTTGTCCGTTCCGCATTAAATACTGCATTATGTGCGATCTCGATGTGAATGGGCATAATTATATGCAAATTACCCAATTAGTTGTGCTTGACATATTTGCAATACTTGCTAATTTCACAGTTACTCCGTAACTTTTGCAAAAATTACGACTTTGATTACGGAACATCACGTGTACACACTCGTTTATTTAAATAATTACAATATACATTTATGGATTGTATTGTGTGTCCTCATTAAGGGAAAGCAATAACTTTAGATGCCTGAACATTGATATTTCGGCGCGGGTTATGTAAGTGTTTGCGATACACGATAATTCAAATTAATGCCGTTTCTAAAACTGCCGTTGTTGTAACCTGCTCACCTTAGCAAACGGAAGAAGAAATGAGAGAAAGAGAGAGAGGGGGAGAGAGAGAGGAGAAAAATGAAGTCGGTGACAATCAAGTCAACAACCTGCGGGCGTTCCGGCCATTGTTTCCTTAGTCGTCGCGTAGAACAAATGATATTTCGAGAGGGAAACAATGCGCCCTCTGTTCGAAGTATTGCTCTGTTCGTGGAAAGCATCAAACCGACTGTTACTGATACGACAGAAATTTCTGTTTTCTGAACAATATTGAGGGAGGCCTCGCCTCGTGTAAAAAACTAGGAATTGTATTATTAAAAAAAACTATCTGTGAAACTGTTATTTGTCGCATGAGCATTAACAAAGTAGTTTATTTTTTTAAATATAAGATATTTATATTTATCATCTCATTTTTATTAAAAAAAAAAAACAAACAAAAACAAAAACAATAGATAGATGAACAGCAGTGATCGAACTGAAAGTTTTAATCTGACGTCTGTTTTACCGGATTAAAACATATCTTACTTGATCTCTGTTATGCATTAGTTGAATATCTTCCGACTACCGAAATCGAGCAACTTTATTAACCTTCATCTTAATTGTTCATGTCGCGTGTGTCTCCGGAGCAATGTGTTAGTAGCGTGCACATGTGCGCGCACATTTCTTCATTTATGTAAAACAGCCTCTGAAGGAAGACGATCGCTATCTTCACGCTTCATATGCCTTAATTGGGCGTTGTCGGATTACGAGGATTAATTTGCGATCTGAGTGGCTAATGAGAGAATAGACCTTTTTTCTTTTATGTGCCGATGAGAATCTACCGAGAATTAATATATTGAACGGTTCATTTGAAATTATTTTATGTGACTAAATTATGATAACGAACAGGTTCGTTAGGAGAATCGTCATTGTGGTAAATAGCGCAAGCTGTGTTTGCTACCGGCTTGATTACTTAATAACAGTACTAAATATTTATTGTTATGCGCGCGCGCGTGCGCTCTTTTATCATGCTTTTTACAGGAAAGAAGAATTTTATCAATATATTATATTTCTTTTTTTGATGCTACAATTCCGTTCAGTTTATGCACGGTATCAAACTTCGAATAATAACATATTTATTGTATTATTTCAATATTGTAGCATCAAATCAAACATTGGATATTTTTTTTTTTATAATAAAGCATAAAACGAACACGAATAGAGGGAAAGAGAGAAAGAGAGAAGTGTCGCTGTGCATTATTCATCGCAACCGTCAGACAGTTGCTAGAAACTTTCCAACTCGGAATCGACATTACGACCGCGCCACCATCCCGATTTATAGCGAACTTGTCGAAAAAAGAATAGAACTAAAAGTTACAAAAGAGAATCATATCTGTTCTTGAACTCGACCTGTGTGAAACGCACGTTTGATGTTCGATGCGGTATACACAGTATGAGGAAGACAGAGAATGCAATGATGAGGGCTAGCACGTAATCGCGTACGCGCGTTAATACATGTCTGACGTTGGATAGGCCTCAAAACCGACTATGGATCCTCTCCGTTCGACGATCTTTTCGCTTTGTGCTGCTCGCCTGTCTCGCACCGCGCGTTTTAAGCACTCGAAACGTTTCATGTGGCGTATCTATACATACATCGTGCGCACGATCGTCGAGGTAAAACAGCGAACTGTTGAGATCGCGTGGATGGAGCGACTATTGCGGTCAATGTGTGTGCTTTCGGAATGACAAACACTTAGCACAGAAACATTTCTAAAAATTGAAATATTTGTTGAACAATACGTTTGAATGTCCGCGAATTTATTTTATATATACATGATTTGCGGATCTATAAAAAAAATTCTCGCTGATTTGTAAGAGTTAATAGCAATAGAGAAAGTCTTACGTAATTCAGTGTTTTTGCGAAGTGTGTTCGCCGCTGACCAAGACGCAGAGTGCGTAAGAATCGCCAGGAACAGTGATTAGAATCGTTCGTTGTTTCGGACCAGCGACCAAGATCGTCCACGCGTGGAGGACTCAGCTGCTTGCCAGGCCGCAATTACAATACGTCGGAACCCCCCTCGTGGTCTCCCTCTCCCCGTTCACTACCACATCACCGCCAACTCACCAGTTCGCCAACTCACCTTACTGCCGTGTACCAACATACCTTCCCCGGTCTGTTGGAAAGAGAAAGAGAGAGAAAGACTCACCGACACCTACACGTACACCCCGTTTCTCGTGCACATCTCATTAACTCTACTGTTTCAACCTGACGAGGTATCGCCGACTATCAACCAGGCATCGACTTCAACGTAGGAAGTGATTCACGGTTCACCGTGCATCATTTCACGCGGATTCGACTGCGGCCTGCTGCATACGTTAGACAGACAAAACCTGTGCGTTTCGTAATTTTCCATGTGGATCCTCACGTCGCATCAATTATGAGAAATAAATAATCTCTTAATTAATTGTACGTTTTATCTCTCAAAATCGGAACAATCTGTATTTATAATTATATTGCGCGCGCGATTATATTCACAATAATTTACTCAAATAATTATATCACGACTATATTCTCTCCCACTTTATTGATTTTATTATTATTGTTGTTGTTATTGTTGTTATTACACACGTTACGTGTACTCAATGATGATTTCATAAAGTATAAATTTACAGCAATAATTACTTAATTCTCAAGACCATTAGAGTATGTTTTACAAGCGCCGTGGAACCAATTAAGATGAAAATTTCTATGAATTATATAATTCGCACTTAACGTACCGTGGCAGTTAATCGCGGATGGATAAATATACCATTCGGGTTATTATATCGCGACGACGACCTGGTTTTGATATTTCGATGAAAATATACAACGCGCGCGCGATACTCAACACAGAAAGAAGAGCCACCTTGCGGTCCGATCCTAATTGTCTGCGGAGCCAGGTGGGCCTACCCGTCCCTTCCTGTCCGTTCATCAAACTGTCATTCGACGATGTCAGTCTCAAAAGAGCGAAAGAACCAACAAGTTCCTTCTTGAAAATCGAATTATCGTCAAACACGGTCATTAGACACGCAAGAGCGGTTACGAACAAAACGCCGATATATAATTCGTGTAACTCATTTCAAAATTAAATGCGCGCTCTCATAAATAAACAATTTTTTCCTCTAAAAAGAATTATACGTAATTTGCAGCGCATTAATTACGACCGCGAAGCATTAGTCAAGCCAAGAACACGAAACGTCGTGTGTTCGAAGATCACATGTCTCGACGTGTGATGCACGCGAATAAAATTTCCTCATGCGGTATATAAAGAACCATTTATACGCTAGAATCTAGACATGTATATTCATCAAATCGTTAGTTTATACAATATTAAAAGCGATTTCAACCATTCTCATAGTCATTTTTCGCGATAATTCGCCGGCTTTTTGCTTTTTAATTATTTTCATACCGTGGGTAGCATAAATCGCGAATAGACGTAATTTCCTGCGAGTACAGTGGCCATGAAAGAGTCGTGTCGGTTTTGATGGCATCACCGGGACGCGCGTTACCTGCCACCTTAGCCTCTTTCCATTCGTTACTTCCTTTCGATTATCTCGCACCGTCCTCTATTAATCAGACCCGACAGTCAGTGCTCGCTCTTAATTACGCGCGAGCTCGAAGCTCGCGTACGTAGATTGACCATAAAGATGACTCGGGGTACGCTCGATTCTTCGATGGCACCGGCAATATAAAAGCGCCGACTAAGCCACAGATATACACGAGGAAAGGACAGAGCGAGAAGAGCGGTTTTAACTGGCCGTTAAAACTCAATGTATCGCGCGCGACGCCATTAAGAGCATTTAATCGAACCGCGAACATGTAGGAATTATTCTTGTCCCATCGAGCTTTTTTTTCACCTGTCATCGACCGTAATGACTCTAATGGATTCTAAAAGCACTATTAAATTGGCTACAGTTTTCTTTTTTTCTAATATTTGCTCGATCGAACAAATCTCACTTTGCTCAACGCGAATGAATACAAAATCAACTTATGTCTCGATCAATTTATTATTGATCGATCTATTATGAAACTTGTGATCTCTCTTTTGATTACACGCGCACATTGTATGTGTCTATTTATAAAGTTGTTTTTTGTCAAACAGATTGCACCCAATACACAATTGAAAAGTATAACCAAATAATTGTAAATAATAAAAGTAAAAATTTTGTATTGCCTGCGATCGCCGTAAATAGTTTCAAGAGACGAGTATTTTTCTCATTCCGTTTGCACGGATCGGCGCGCTCACACGAACGAACGTCTACACGTGCGTGCGCGCGTATATATAAAGTACGTTGAAAAGACCCCAGGTCTGATTTAAGACCCAAGCCGACTGACGGAATACCACAGATATTAGGAACGTTCGCTCGGCGAACGAAGCTATAGACAGTCATATCCGGCGGGCACCGGCAATTAATAACTCGCCAGGGCCTATTAATGCCATTGTTCAGAGACGCGTGACGAAAGTGCGTTCGTGTGAGTGCGACAGCGAGGCTGTGCGTGTGCCTGCCATCGCACCCGAGAACCGTATAGTGAGGTATATACAGGGTATTTCAAAGTGAGGGCGAGATACTCGCGGACAGGTGCTCCCACCTTGTGCCCCTCTCGTAATCGGCAGGCCCGATCTGTCGATCGATCGAATCGCCGCCACCCTGTGAGGGGAAGCCCATACTCTTGAAAGGATAAAATGAGATTTTAATCGACTTTTCGTATGCTCACGCACAGCTGGAACGCTTTTTAGTACAGCTCCCGTTTGTAACGTATATTTCATGTAGAAGCGAGCACGGAGGGCGCGATTTGCGTTGGCGTCGCGAACGGAGAAGGAGTTCTCCATTTGATAAAACACAATTCTCAACTGAAACCAATTTATCTGAAAACCGGCATACCGAAACGTTGATTTAAAAATACGATACGGTATTTGTCAAATTAACAATTCAAATAAGCAAACACATTGTGTTGGTATTTTTACGAAACATCTATTGAATTCGATTGATTTTATTGCTCATTGTGCGAGTTTTGCACCTGTATCGAAGATCTCTATCTTCGTCGATGAAGACTTCTTCGTCGAAGATGATCGCGGTCGAGAATTGGAGCACGAATATAACCGGGCGTGCCGATCGCGTTGGAGCGCGTCGCGAAATCTCTGATAGATCGGCGCGAGGAATCGAAGCCGTGAAATTTATAGAGAGAGAGAGAGAGAGAGAGAGTGCGGATAGCAGGCAGCACACAATACCTACGACACACACAGGCGATTCACCTTCCTCCGGTCTTTTGCCCGGGTTTCATTACTCCGTTTGCGTTACGCTATACCCGGTCGATGCTATCTGTCGTCAGTATATCGGCTACGAGGGTCGTTTCGAATTTTTACCACGACTTGATAGATCGTTTCAGTATGAGCGGCGCGCTAGTTTTTGCCTTCCTTTTCGATAGCCGCGACGGAACAATCGTGACCGAAAGAAGGGGGCGACCGGAGTTCTCTGTCCTTCCTCTCCCCTCTCGACGGTGGTATATACGTTTATGCTAATTTGTAGTTAGCTTACGTGCGCACTCGTATCTCTGGCTCTGATGCGTGTTGTACGTGCCAACGATAGGCGAGTCGTAGGGAACCGGTTCCTGCCTACCGAAATCGCACGAAATGCGATTTATTTTCCCTTTGTCGGCTATTTGCAAACAGCCAGCGATTCGACGCTCGCCGATTTCGGACTTTCAGGAACGCGTGGCTCGAGAAACGCGTGATGACCGCACGAACATTATTGGGTTTGAAGGTTACCACTAACTAATGCTCGGAATTTTCTGGTGGTCGAACAATTCGAACAGTTTACACACTTGAAGTTTGAACTTTCAGCTCGCGTACAAAGAGATTATTTCGAAATACGTACATACATACATAGAATAGAATAAATTTACCGTAAAATGAAAAGCGTTGTCACGTGTAATACACATACGTTCACATTTGCAAGAAATTGAAGTTAATTGTTGTTACTTCTATTAATAAAATTTCTTTTAGTAAAATTCTATTTAAAAAACGAATTGCGTCTCTCTTTTATCGACTATTTACACATCGCAACAATATAACAATTGTCGAGAATTTCGTCATTTTTAGTGGTTGAAAGCGCGTGTACACAACCTGTGCAATGTGAATCGTTTCGTAACTTCGAGATTTCCTTTTCAAATGGAAATTGCCGATTACCCTTTCAATGTCGACGAATTCCATGATTTTATTCCGCTCGATTCTCCCTTTGTATCTTCAAATGTCATCACCGGTTGATACGTACGGCAAATTTCGTCAACTTATAGATAGACATATTTGAATGCGAAGTAACTCTCTTTGCGATTCTCTCTCATTTTTATTTTTCTGACAAATGGGGAAGGAACGAACACCTATTATTCATATTGTAAATTTTCATTTTTTAATACGGAGTAAAAATCGAAGACTACAATAGAAATCAATTTAATCCGTACAAATATATACGTTCGAAAAGACGCGAAGTGCTCGCGAACGGCGTCGCTTTCATCTATGACGCTATATACGCGCATTTACGGATCGCAGGCAGATTAATAGCCCGTGGAAGGACGAAACCGAGGCGCGCGTTGCCTCTGAATCAAGATCGTAAAATCCCTGGCTTCCGTTCACACCGAACGGCCCTCCGAACTCGACTCCTTTCTCTCTTTCTCCTCGTCTCCCTGTCTTACTTACGTAAGCGAGGAACCAATAAATCTGGATCCGGTCGCCCGGATCATGTGTGCGGCTACTAAGGCGCTTACACATTATCTCTTGCCCCCTCTTTGTCCTTCTTTCCATTTCTTGATCGTTGCGCTCCCTCTTCGTCCTTCCTTCCTTCGGTACAGTTCCCATCGAACTTCCTCCCCGTGTACGTCCCGCAACAAAACTCAAATCTAACTTATTTACATATCTCCGGCGATGGTGGTGAATTACCATATTCACGCGTGTATACATATATACGTATATATATATATATATATATATTTCACACGTACATCGAGTGGCGTATACGTGCCAATGCATATGGGAGCCAAAGACGGACACGGGGACGACGACAGGCGGAGAGAGGAAGGGGATAGAGGGGATACTCTCGATAAAACCGGCGTATAAAGGTATATGTCTTGTGGGCAAAAGCAGATCGTATGACACATACGACGTACGTGGCGAGGAAAAAGACAATGTCTCTGTCTGCGTGCGTGTGTGCACTCACCGGCGTATGAGTGAACGCGTGCACGGATACCCCTCCTTTATTGAGCCAGATGGAGGGGTTGAACCAAGGTCGGGGTCTGTTCTCTGTCTTTCGATCGTTAGAAAGGGTTGTGGATCGATGAGCATGAATTAGCATTGCACCACAATAATGTTCGCGAATCTTGGGACACAAGTTTTTGCAGCTGATGCGAATCGAGGCTGGTTTTGCGATATTTTATTTATAATACACGTAGAGAACGTTTCAAAAAGGAACGTTTCGAAAAGGAACTCTTCTATTTGTATTAAAATTAATACACAAATATATATAATATTTATATTTATATATATATATATGTATATATTCTTGATATTGTAAATGTATTTAATAAAAGTTTTGTTATATATCTATACAGTAATATGCGGTTTAACAAAACCTTTGTAAGCTCTTTATTTAATTAACAGTTTAAATGATTAGAAATTTCGTACGCGAAGCGTGAGGCTAGGTTGTAGCGCCCCAGAAAATATTAAAGAAAGAGACCATAAAAGTCGAAGAGATTAAGATCGCCTTCGCGGACACACGTCGAAGTCGAGGCTTTCAACAGAAAACTTACAGTATTTCAGGTAGTTTTGTGGCCGACACCTTTGCTCGTTGACCTGAATCAATTCTGGAAATCAAGATCCAGGAAAATTGTGCGCAGGTAGCATACAAACGGTGAATCATTGGGCGGAAAAGCATTTATATCTAGTAGAAAAGTGGATGTACAGAGTGCTTTCGACATCATTGCAATAATGATGTCTAATCTAGATTTCTCGTTGCGTCAGCTTGTATACTCGATCAAGTATTTCATCAATCAAGTATTTTCTGTTTGCAAATTATTTCTTTAAGTAAAATTATGATTATAAGTACACAGAAACGTTAATATTATGAATACTGTTATGTAAGCCGTTATAAAATAAAACCACGTTAATTATATAAAAAAAAAAAACTTTGGTATCTGTGAAAATAGAAAAAAAACTTAATTACTTAAAGCAATTATTTCGGCACAAAACGAAAAGGAGTCAGTGGCTCTTCAACACAAACATCGAAGTGTTTTCTTCACTTTCGAAATCGACACTTTTGCCCGTTGACCCGAATCAATCCTGAAAATCAAGATCGAGAAAAGTTGAGTGCAGGTAGTATAGAAATGGTCGATTGTCCATTGTGCGCGTGGAAAAGCACATACATCGGTGAAAAAGAAGTTACGTGTGTCGTGTACGGAAAACGATACGCATTCAGCGCGCCCGACGTTCTTCCTCGTTCACGGGGTGTCCTAGAATTGGAAACGTGAGACGCGGACTCGTGGATGCAACAAACGTGACAGGTAGAAACACTCCAGTAAGCGAGAAAAACCTCTTTCTTTCCCGACGGCTAGACGGGGTGCATTCAACGCGATTGGATGCGTTTCATTTTTCATCGTGATTGAAAAGCGCATCGACAAATAACAACATAAAAAGTCGAGCAATTCTATTTGCATGATTCTAAAATATTCTCATAGACTACAGACTAGTACTATACATAATTATATTGTATTACTTGATAAAATTATATATAATTATATATATAATTAAATTATACATAATTATATTGTATTACTTTATAAAATTTTGTCTATCATTTTTACGCGAAAAAGTTTTTATCCCACGAAGATAAACAATCGACCTTTACCGTTCTACAATCACAGTATTGTAACGATGAAGTCGAACGTATAACGTGGATTTTCGAGTGGTGAGCAACCACTCGAAAATCTCAACCTCAGGAGCGATCGGAGATCACACACACGCACATGAGACAAGAATAAAAATATATTAAGATTTCCACAAAGGAAAAAAAGCGGGATTATTCACCGTAGATCGGGCACAAAGGTATTAGCACCATTTTACCCCCTTAATATATTATTTCTGCGTCGAGGACCTTCTCAGGTCCCCTCGTCCCCTCGTACCCTTTCAATAGATAGTCATATGCATACCTATGAGAAGACGAGATGAGGGTGAAGAGGACGTACCGATACCCGAATTTCTTTCGATCGACCGGCCGGGAAGGCGCTTTCGTCTCAGCCGCGACTGTGTGTACGCGGGATGCAAATTTCTCCGTATGCAAATTGTGCATCGGGAGGTATGCAAATGCTCGGAACATGTGCGCCCCGTCTTTTTCGAACCCTTTTCCGCCCAGCACGCCGAAGATGATCGGGAACGCGCCCGATATTTGCATATCTTGGATATTTCCTCTCATTGTATCGGGACCATTGTACCGTGGGTTCCTCCGTCCGGGATAGGACGCGGATTCTTGCACGATGGATCCAAGCCATTAATCCGAATATCTCATTGAATCGGACCGGTGCTAGAGGATTGACAGATTGCCTCGAGTGTTCCCAGGAACATAATTTCCGGGTTCTTAATGTTTTCCCGCCCGAACGTAAAGCTCGCAGATGTTTACGTTCATCCATTATGTCAAACGTTTTCCAAAGTTTTTGTAATAATATCACTCTCTGACCCAAGTGAAAAAAAAAGAAAACTATCTTCATAACTTTGCGAAGAAATGATCTTCAACTTTGTTATCAGATACAAGTAAGAGTTTATCAAGTTCTAAAATATTTTAATCTAATGTTACTTAAAAGTTAAGACTTTAGTTGAGAATGTAATTGTACAGTTTTTAACGACGATCTATTGAACAGGCATCTTCTCTAAGATGTTAATATTGACAGCTGACTAATTGAAGATGCACCGTGCAAACTCAAATAAGATAAAAGAAAATTTGGCGAACGTGAGAAAAAAAAAGGGACGCGATTTTTACCGGTCGTCTTAGCATATCGAAATTACAACGTAATCGAGAGCGTGTCGAAACGAGGACCAGCAGAGAGCCCCCCGTCGCATTATACTCATGGTATGATTGTACCGGAGACGTTATTGTCTGAAACCAGTTCGCGATTTCTTACTCGTTTGCATACCCGTTCTCTTCATAATTATTGACCCGCGTACATTGATTATTAAACAGCTTATTATACGCATCTCGGTCTCGATGTTTTCGACTCACTGTATGCAATTGCAATCGAGAGAAAGAAAGAGAGAAAAAGAAAAGCTAGAAAAAGTTGCCAGATGCTTGTACATCTAAGATCGATTTGTATAAGAAATAGATATGCGAAGAGAAAACATCAAATATTTGTAGTTTGTGCATGTTTTTATACATTTTGCAAATAGAAAAACCATAAAAACAAAATATAAGTGTTATTACAAATGCTGTGACATTTTTTGTTTTAAAAACTTAATTTATTAAAAATAATGCCGAGATATATCATTCGCGACGTGCTCAAATACGCAATGCGTGCAGCAATACGCGGAACGTGTCAATGACAGTGTGACAATGGAGCACGATCGTTTTGCAATGTTGCTGAAATAATTGCTTGAAAACGGTAGCGCGTGAGTGCGGAAAGCGCGGCATTATGGCCATCGGGAGAGATAGATGCTAAATTCCTCTTTGCTCCGAATTAATCTCGGCCGGAATGTAACTCCCACACTCGATTACCCCATTGCCCCCGTGGACGCCGTGCTATGGTGGACTTTCATCACAAATGGCTTCTAGAAGGGATGCAATTGTCTGCGTCGCCGAGCCGACAATGTGCATACGATGCACATTTTCGAGTTTTTCGATGAGAAAGAGAGAGAGAGAGAGAGAGAGAGAGAGAGAGAAGAAGGAGAGAAGAGAGGAACGCCCATAGATATAGCATTGTGCTACGCTCCAATCGAATCAGTCATTTTTTGTTCTCGGCGCATAATATTGTATAACGATTGTATAACGTATATCAGGTCGGGCCAAACGTGTTGTTTGTGCCATAATTATTTCATGTTGCGCAATGCAATCGTTTACTGCCAGTATTCCTTGTTTGAGGAATACGTCGCGCGACGCGGCGCGAACGAGTGTGCTACTCGACAGTTTGATAATACTCGATCGGAATGACGTTCCACCAATGACACAACGTTCCTCGCGCGTTCTTATGTCACGTGTATAATATTCGTTGTCTATGCAATAGTTGCATAACACACTGAGGTTTGATAGCGATCGTATCAAAGCCAATATTAAGCGCGTTCTATGTTTAAATGTCTTGTGTGATGACAAGTAATATTCAGATAACACGTATTGCATCGCGCTATTGGAAAATTTTTAATATCTCACATCTTTAAAACTGCATTTGCAGAAAAATCTCTAATTTTGATATCATATTTATTTTATAATATACGCGATCTTATTATATTATAAATATACATATGTGTATGTATTTGTTGTTGATAAGAAGAGAAGTATATATACACATGTATCATATAAAATAAATATGAGATATTTTGTTTTTCAAACGGATTATCTCTCAGACTCAAACATGTGCGCGGCGCGTATGCAAAGCAAACTCATTAATTATTCAAGGAGATGAAATTCAGCATTAAATCCGTGACGAGAGATCTTAATGACAATCGGCGAATAAGTTGCCGATTGGGCGCGCGGTGCTCTTGCTACTTACGTATTTTTTCTGGACCAATGAAGGGTCAGACCCAGATTTGCCACATGCTAATGCGAAATGTTCGAGTAACAATCCTACCTATATTTATTAATAGTAACTGCTTTTCCCCTTCGTTCGTCTCTTGTACATATTACGAACCGGCTAGACAACTTTACGAATCTCTTTGTACATTATTTCGAGACAGTTCAGTAAAAGAGGGGAAAGAAATCAAATGTGGAAGAGTCGAAATCGAAATAACGAATAATATTAATAAATGTAACTCTCTTTTTAATATTTGGAAAGATATATATAATTAATTTGAGTTTTAAAATTAATTATATTGTTAGTCTCAGAGCTTTTTTGTGACTCATTATGAATAAAATAAAATAAAGAAACTAATGCAAGTGATATCGTTGATTGCTTATATGTATATATATATATATATATATATTCTACTAATATCTTAACTTTAGTATTAAAAAAAAAAGAAAAACGCGTAATAAAACTTAGTTATACTTTATGATTATATTCAAGCTAATAAATTATATTTCCGTCATATGAGATTATATATTTTACATATATAGAAGTTAAATGCGATCTCTTAAGAAATGTCTTAATTAATCCTCAGAAGCGTTTATTGCAAATTACTTCTTGCTGCGGTAATTAGGCAAAATTACAACGTTCGTGTTGCACAATAAAGTAGAACAGACGGCATGAGAACTACGTTGCTGCAAGAACGACTGCTTTAGTTTTGCTTATCATTTGCTGCGCGGCAACAAAATCTTATGCTCAAAGTACGCGTGCATTAATTAAAATAACGTCCTTAAGAGATTTTCGATTAAAATATAAAATAAAGTCATACAAACTAATGTGCTTCAACAACTAATATTTTTATGTAGTTAGATTTGTAAATTCCAGCAAATATTTTAAAAAAAGTTCAAATTGATGAGTTACATTTATAAACGTAACTCATAAATTATAATGTGAGTATTTAGATGATTTCGAATTAAGAAATTCAAAAGATATGCGTTCGATATTTTGTATTTACACAGGAAACACATTTATACATTTTTGAACGATATTATCAATTGTGTACTTCAAAATTTCTTCGAATTGTTGAAGGAAATTGTATACAATTGCGTGTTTTTTGTGTGCATTCAATTGTTTATTCTACACGTAATGTGCGCGCTAATATTACTACTGCACGCAATGTAAGCATTTTGGCATTTCAAAGTGACTTTAAAAATTTCAATGATATTTATAGCATTAAAAAAATTAATTTTCCAAGCTCTCATACACACACAACGTTGCGACTTTGCAAAACTTTCTCTTCTAATTTGGCGTGATAAACATAAATATCGAAATATCTTATCAATAATTGTCGTTTTTGATTATGAAAAAATTATAATTTTATCTATTTTTATTTAAACACGGGAAGATATAAACATTTTTAAAAGTTCGTTAACATTCGACGTTTTAATCTGTTGATATATGTTATTTCGCAGGTTCAATATTCTTGTTTATTATTATGTATATTGTACAACGATTACGCGAATTCTGAGAAATATGGCGAGCTATCGTATGTAATCGACTATTCCCTGTATGACTCGACCCGAGTGTTAAGTATCGCTACGTACGACGAAATATGATCCTGTGGACGTTCCTGGCCTACATTGCCACTCATTATGTGATCGAAAGTAAACGCTTAACCCTCGTCTCAGGAGGACAATGTTGAATAATAGGTTATAGAGTAGATGTATGTTATGTAAGACACATATCAGGTGTAAACCGCCAATTGCGTAGGTAGATAGTACCTAATCTCAATCTGCGCATCACATGTAGACAAATCATCACATGTAGACAAGTCGCAAAGTTTTACATTTCAACAAAATCGAATTTCATAATTGTTTAAAAAGATTAAAGATCTTTGTTGTAATTGCAAGTTTAGTTTCAGTTTTCGTTATGTTTGTTTTTGTCAGCGCGAAATATAAAAACACGCAGAAACCGAACGCACAATCAATAATCCACTTAGCAAAACACTCGATCGGTTTAACGCAACATCTAATTCTTACAAAATATTAATATTAATAATATCAATAGCGAAAACTGTTACAGTAGAACTCCAGTAATTTCGAGTACATAAGACTGATTCTTTCTAGAATTCGAAATTATTTTCTTCCCCTTCTATTTTCTTCCCCTTCCAGCGACCAACTGGTAGCAGATACGAAAGATACAGTACGAGTTGCGCAATCACTCAAGAATATCGGAAAATCATAAATAGTGGGAGAAACTATTGGCCCGCCTATCAAAGAGAAGTCGAAATTGTAGTGCTCAAAATTGCTGGAGTTCTACCGTAATACAATTGTACTTATTTGAGAATGCCATTTTCTGTAGCTGTATTTCGATATTTTCGACGTTCGTCGAAAATACGCACGAACTCAAATTCGGCAAAAAAAAGTGCGCGAGAAACCTAACCTAACCTAACCTAACACTTCGACAGAATTCCGAACTGTTAGAAAAATGCTTACTGTGATATTTTTCCATCCGTTGTTGATAATAACGATAAATTTCTTTATGCTACCACTCGGCGTTTGTTTTCGTTTTGAATCATATGCGTCCGCCCTTTCGGCTTAAGGTCGTGTGACGTCATACTTCGCAACGCTTCGTGATACCTGGTAGTTCCTACGTTCGTGTGCATGTCAGTTTTCTACTTTATACGCAGTTTTTCCGTAATGAAAGACGAATTTGACGCGCAAATTTCTATCGGGAATGTAGAATCGAAGGACAGGCAGACGTGCAATGTATTTTCGGATCAATCAAAGTACGCGATTGCAATTATTTTCTTGATTCGGCATCGGGAGTCAGTTTTGCGGTCACATCACCGGCCGTGCTAAAGACGCGAAGTTAGTCACGTTCACCTCAGCTAATGATTATGTATCGAAGTCGCATGTCGATCGATCGAGTCTCGAAGTCAAGATTGTCGTAAAATAATCGTCGTATTTTGTCGTTTGATCGCGTTTAATCACTTCGTGCGTACTTTGCATAATGAGTATCGGATGTGCAAAGTGACAGTCTACGCAAAAACCGCATTCAATGTTTATTTACGCACGATCGTAAGTAAGTCACTTCGTTTTTTCGTTCGAATTGCAAATGCGTTGGATTGTTACAAAATATCGGAGTAGTTCGATAATAAAAAAGACAACGTTGAGACAGCAGTGATGCGGCGAAATATCGACTAGTGAGTTTTATTTAAAGAAACATTATATTATATATCGCACGTGAACTGAGAGATTTGTTAGTCACACGTTTTGATTATATTGCGAGAAGAATATCACTCACATTGAGAATGATATTTCGTGAATCGAGCAAAATAAATTGCAAATAAGTTGCGCTTTTTTCACTTTTTTATTTATATATTTTGGCAATATGGTTTCAAATATATTATACGTATTAATTTAATGAGAAATCAGTCGTGAAAACAATTCTCGAAGATACGACAATGCTGCGTAGGAAGTTTTAAAGAGTGTGCTGCGCAGTGTCGGCTGCGACTCTTAGGATGAAAGCCGCTATTCAGTTCCTAAAGTTCAAGTGTACCTTTCTAAAAGCTATTTCCAAGAGAACGCGTAAATTTGAGGCATGTTACTGTCTGTAATGAAATGAAAAACTATGAGAAGGAAAAAAGTTTTATATTTAATATTCGTTTGATTTTCAATTCTATTTATTTGTCACTCCAAAAATATAAATATTTCGCTAAATGTAAATAAAGAATGATTTACATATCGCTAAAGTAACACGGCGATAATAATCTCGAATTGACGCTACGATACGAGTTGCGAAAGTGCATATATAAGCTCTCGGGGATGAGAAGCGAGTAAAGATAAGGATGGAAAAACGTCTAGCTATGCTCTAGCTATTGCTGTGATCGTCCAGAAGCGGTAGGGAGGCATCGAGGGGGTTAGAACCTGCGCCTAAGATCGCCCTTTCCGAGCGCATGCTCATGCACCCCTTTTCCCACCCTGCCGTGCTTTAACTCTCAATACGATCGAAAAGATTCAAAGTCAAACTATCAGCCTTTCTTATTTTTCCGATTACTTGGAGTTTGAGTATTTATTTTTTCAGAATACACACACTATTATCTACATATATTTATTTATTTTTGTATGATTACAATATATTTGTTTGATGAATATGTTAAACGGCTTAAAGAAGATTATATCGTCTTACTTAACAAATGCTTTTGTATGAAAGTAAAAAATTAGATATACTAATACTCTAATTCTTATATTTTAGATATATAAATTAAAACATGACTCAAAATTAAGAAGAATTCTGTATTTTTAGAAGCACGCGTACATATATTAAAAAAATATATTTAATTAAAGAAAGATATTGAAACAAATACATATTAAATCGCATACGTATATATTAAATAAAAAAAATTATATCATTCTTTTTCTATGATCACACAAATTAAAAGAGAATAATGTTTTTCTAATGTTTTATTATTCGTAAATCACGGTTTTGCACTTTTAATGTAATTCGAGCATCTTTTCTTTTTTTAAAATATCGCAACCCTTCTTTCCGATCAGTCCGTTGAAGTCACCGATACTTCCGATACCTGATATAGTGAACCGTCCCTCGGCGTTGTGCCATGTCCTCGTGGCCACGAATGGAAGGGGTGCTCGACTGCACTGGTGGGGGTGACCACCCTCACGTTCCAGCAGGCTCGTTTTCGTTGCTTCGCGTTACGCGGCGCCACCATACAGCCCGCACCAAAGCGGTCTCCCGCTCCCGCGTTGATTAAGTCTTGTCCAACTTATGTGCGTTCACGAACCGTGTTAATTATTCCGCGTCTATCCGTAAGGCGAATCGCGTAGTCAAACGCACGCGTCAAACTGTTCGCGAGACACTGACGATGATTGTTGACAACTATTATTAGATCGTCGACGGAAGGAGGTCGTCGCGCTGAGAGATCCGTAGCGGACAATTCTTTCGCCGGGGTGGAAAAGTGCGTGGCCGGAGGGATGACTGCGAGGGCTGCAGGCACCGAGCGCTCGAGTTAGTCTTGGCCAGAACACAGGCCCAGTAGGATCATCGCACACGCACATGAGGCGCGTGGAGTGCGTGGATCGAAACGGACCCGACACGACGCTTCACGCGCCAGATCACCGGGCGAATACACGAAGTGCTTCGGTGTTAAGGTGCACTCTTCTCCGCCCTCATTTCGCACACTCGAGAACACTCGCGACTAAGAAGGCGTTTTCTGACTCGGAGTAAAGTTTTTTTTTTTTTATCTATTTCCGTGCGCGGAATTTATTTTTCGCGTCTGGTAACGACGACGCGAAGATTTAAGAAAATGCTGCAAGACGTCGAAGAGTAAACACGAAAAACGGCTGAAATTGTGTTGCACCAGGTGATTGTCATCGACGATTGTGATTGTGTTCTTGTGATATAATCTTCAGCTGTGACAAAGTTTTCCTCCGAGAGATCTCGTGATGACTCAAGTTGACACGAGTGATTGGCACGTAGGGATATGATTATGAGCAATATTTTCTTTAAAACTGCATTTTTTTAAAAATAATTACGATATTTAATATTTACAAATCAGAAAACAACGAAAACGAGAGAGAGTAAAGACATAAAATTTCAAACAAATTGCGTGATTGCTTTATTTACAAAAGTTTAATTAATCACACAATGATTATATGTCCGCGCATTGTCAATCGTAACATTATGTTTAAAAATTAATAAACACTTTTTTTATCATTTTTGTTTTTCAAAATCTTAAAAAAATCTTTAACTTGTCAGTTAAAAGTTACATAGCACATTTAACATCGTTGAAAAATTATTCCGCGCGATTATCAAATATTCGTGTTATCTAAAATGCCCATTAAGACAATTATAGATGCATTCTCGATCGAAATAATTTTCACGGGATTTTTTTTCGCGCTGGAAGTGTGTCGTGTATCCGCGGATACGTCATCCACGTGCAAGCATTCTCTAGGATTATCTGAAAGTCGAAACGAGAGACCAGCGTGAACGTGACCATCAAACGGATTCCTGATCGTCTCGGGCACATTACGTACCTTTATCTCGAGCGGTCAACCAACCTGCCTCACGGCTCGGGAAGGAGAGTGAGAAACGCGATTCGAGTGGCTCTCTGTCGGAGAACTCGAGACGCGGTTGATAGCACTTAGCTGACTATTATAATTCGCGCGAGTTTCAGATCGGCAAACACGTAAACCTTAACGTCTCGAGTACGAGATCGTAAACTTCATTTGCGTTTCAACGCGCAGAACTGGCGTCAAGTGTGTTCACGAAACTCGAGATCGTTGACGAGAGATCATCATTAGTGAGAAGGGGGATTTTCGCCGTATGAAATCGCCAGGATGGTAGTTTAGATTAAATGTATATCAAAATGAAAATTGTGTGAAGGGAAACGAGGCGTGACGTTTGTCATACGCGTCGTGTAGTGTAAGAAAAGGGAGACTCACGAAGAACTATTTAATTACGATCGATTCCCCGCCGTCAGCTGCACTTCTTTGACGTCTTACGCGATCTCGTCTGTCTCGCGAGCCGCTGCGGATGACAAACGTTCTTCTAAGAAAAGCAATTTCTCATGCGAGAAGTATATCTGTGCGCGGAGTGTTGTCTCGAAAAAAATACACCTAATCACCGTATTCACTCGGGATCGAGTTCGTTCTCTGCAGCTCTCGTACTTGTCCCCCTCTACTCCTTCCTCCTTCGTGCTCTTATCCGGTGTAAAAAAGATTTCGCTTACTGTCAGACAGACGGTTAAGTCTCATGTCGTTTCTACCGCGAGTGTGTCGCGCGACGATGTCCCTGAGCGCGGCTCTTGAACTTACGGTTCTCTCGTTCGTCGCGCATCCTTCGTGTGCCTCCGCGCAAAAGATATTGTTACAATCGCCGGGGAGTCCTCGAAGAGAATCGCGTTGCCCCTTGAAGACCAATGGCGGGGATAGGGACTTTATCGTCGACCGGTATATTGAGTAGCGTGTGACCGTTGGAAGAAAGTGAGTCTCTCTGCTGCGAGCAGCGAAATTCCAAGACGACCGTGACGCACGACGTCTCTCGCGATTCCGTTTTCGACAGCCGGCAGTTGGGGACTTTTTGTTCGAGCCGTTCTGTTCGTTCGCGATGTCGTAGACGTTCCCGTGTGACAAGGTAAAGAAATCCTCCCTTCTCCGATTAAAAGAAGGCGCGTTTCGAATTCTTAGAAGTTTCGTTTAAATGACCGCAATGAATAGTTCCGAATTGCCGATCTCTGTCTCTATACATATTGCTCTGCGTAAGATTGCTTGAGGATGATTTTATATTATCAACGCGCGCGCGCGTATTCTCTTAATGATTTAAGTTATTTATTTTATAATCTGTTTTTTATTGCGCTTAGAAATGACAATTGAGTCTTAAAAATAAAAAAACATACACTTTTACTTTTTTCCTTTTTTTTTTTTTTTTTTTTTATCAAAAATGTTACTCTAACACAATTAAGTGACAGCTCGCGCATTCGGCATTTGGTATTTCGTATCTTCGAAGAAGGACGGCTGCAAAACTAAAAACATTCTCCCTTGACATTCGCGGTTTTTTTGTCCGGCATGAGTAAAAATTCGTGACGGACGACAATGGTAATTTGCATAAAGCGAAACGCGATCGAGAAACCACGGCGCGTAAACGATGCAGCGGCTACGCGGAAAATGGCCGAGAAATTCGGTTTTTGTTCTCATCGATGGACGATGTAAATGCGAAATAAACCCGCGCTGCTACGGGCGCACGTCTGGGAAATATGTAATTTAAACTCGAAATGATTTGTCGCAAGTGAGTTATTCCACGGTACATCGAAATCCGGGCAGCACGTCGCATATCAGACGACGCATTAACTTGTCGTACTATTACGAGAACCGACCAGCCATACCGTGTATATACGAGCAGTAAAATCGTCTCAACGGCATTGCAAAACGCGAGGGTGTATTCGTGTTTTTGGCTAATCGCCGAGTGTCCACACTCGGTCGAATACTTTCGGCGTAATTTTATCTTTATCGTAAATATATAAATGGATCGTCAAGTGTCCGATTTCTGTTCAGCGTGTGATTTTTCTTTTTTTACAATGTATAGAAAGCAACACGAATCAACAGGGAAAATAATAACTTCCATTATGTGTCACATATCATGGTTTTCTTCGCAAACATTTTGAAATTTCGCTATTTTATAGTAGCACTTTTTTATCAGTAATTTTATTATACATATAAAAAATCGACATAATCCACTAAAATATTTCTATTTAATTTTGGTATATTTTCTTGTAAATTTGACAAATGCGGGAAATATATAGAATATTTTGTTTTAATATTCATTAATTAGCAGTAACGTAATATGATTTTGCAGTATATAGAATATATTTTAAAGAACTTATTGAATAACAAATTAAGTGGTTTGACTGTTCAGAAGACGTCACTGAAAATTCACGTTACTTCATTTAAGCGCTCAACGAAGTGTCAGTCAAATTTATCTGCTCGTTTCGATCAAGAATAACCTATTTTGATTGTAATCCTAATTATCGAGCAAACTTAACGCGTTCGTCTTTTCGGTACTTTAATTAGATAAAATTTATTCTATTAAATCGTTTCTGTATCTTTAGACACTATCACAAGTTGAAATTAAAATATCTTCAATTTTTTTTATATAACATAGGTAGTAAGTTTTTTTTATAAAAAAGCTTCTTAATTCTACTTAACTTTATATTCAAGAGATTCTATTTAAAATCTGAATTCATGCTCGTTGGCGGAGCCAGTGCGCAGCCAGTGTATTATGCGGCTACATAACTATTACTTTTCGGACTGCTAGCTCTGCCAACAATGTACCATCCAAGTGTGGACATCGCGTTAGATTTCTAAGCATCAAAGATATAAGACACGAGAAGATTACTAACCTCGCCAGCGACACACATATGCACGCGTGCATGCGGATGTAAACGCGCAACGCGCACGCCGGCCGGCGTTGACAAACTAATCTTCACGCTATACCGGGTGATCATAAAGTACACGTTGACAAGCCGGCAGTCGTGTAGTATTTTCGTGCTCGAGTCATGCCTGATAAATTTCATGCGTTAACATCGCGAATGCGCGCGAACTGACATAATCGCGTCACACGCCGGTCTCTAAAAATTCGAAGGTTATAACATTTCTGCGAGCTTTGTGATGCAATCGATATCTCTCACGCATTGTTTTCATCACTGTTGCAGTGGGGACATGTTCGAGTTTATAAAAGTGAGTTTAAAAATAATAATAATTTGCTCGGGAAACATGCCAACGTGAATTTGTATTAATGTCTTGTCCTATTAATAGTGCATATTTTTGACAATCACGATTTGCTGAAGATGACAACTTGATAAATTTATATCTCTTAATATTGTTAGATCCAAAGTGCCGTGCGCAGATTGCTTCTCACTAATAATTATATACGCGACATCGTCTTCGTGCCGCAACGAAGTTTCGATTATCGCTTACCTCATCCTTATACCGTTCGAGAACACGTTCGAGACGAATGATATCCGTTGCAGAATACAAAAGCAGACATTGTCACATTACTAACAACTAACTAAAATTTCCTAAACTAACAGACATGCTGGCCATAGAAACCAATCCCAAACTGTTGATAGTATTGCGAATTAGCGCGGAATACTTAATTGTACGAAATCGATCGTCACGCTGCAACTTTGTTGCGTTAATCGAGCAACAAGTATCCGTCAGTAGTCTAATGACGACGCGTCCGAACATGATACAACTTACACTAGGTTGCATATTCAGTCATATATTCTTACCTCATTTCATTAATTCTATATTACAGTAATTCTTTTTCTTTCTATAACATGAATATCGTAAAAAAAAGTTGTCAAGTTCCGGAGAACTTAATATTATACGTCTCGCTCTCTTACGTGTCAGAAATGAATTTGTTCGGTTAAATTTGGATAGTCGATCTTAGAAAGTTAAATGTCAATACAGAGCAGATATTTTCATACAATCAGTATGAAAATGAACGTTACATGTACACCGAGTTCGAGCAGTTAACTGGTGCGAAGTGGGTTTACCATGGTAAAAGGCGGGTTGTGCCGACTAACCCCTTCAGTAAGCTATTATCTGCACGCGTGTGCCCTTAGCCTATTTTTTTATTTACGACGCGTAAGTCAATCATAACACCATGCCATCACGACACAAATAATTCTGTAAACTGCTTATTAAATTCTTTCTCTTTTTCTTTTTTTGCAACATCTATAGCTAGACTTGTATAGATACGCGTGAATATATACTGAATGTTTTAGTTTGCAAATTGATAAATTAAAAATATTTTTCTTTGTTTTCTAGTATAGTTATAATCACGTGATTTGTTTGAATAGATATTTAAATAGATACACACAGTTATAAAGTGAAATATAAACAGTAAAGTTTTATTTGAATGTAGTTTGAAAATCTCTCGTCTATTTTATGAACTGAGCTACTTAGCTAATTAAACAATAAGATTTGATTAAGTAATCTTTTAAAGTAACCGTGTTACATATATTGATTACGAAAATATAAATATTCGCAATTAAGTTGGTGAGTTTTCAATTTCAGCTAAATTCAGTTCACGAATTAGGAAGAAAACTTGTCCAGCTTTTGAAGTTATAGTTTCAAGTAATAGTTACTTAAGTATAAAAGAAAGGCACTGAGTGCAACGGTGGATATGCCGCGTGGAAGGAGATTTTGCGGATAGCTTATAATTCTTATTCTTAAGTAAATGACACTGTTTGCTTTATTAGTCACAATTTTTATATAATTTTTATCTTTTTAATATAATATGTGTATATTAGAAGAAAAAGGTATTAAATTAGCTACTTTGATCTTACTTAAAAATTTATTTTTACTTATTACACTTAAACTATTTTGTTTGTATTAATAGATAATTGTCATTTACAAATATTTACAATACTTCTACTGTTCTTTCGTTCCACATTTGTTATCTCTTATCTCGTCTAGTATCCTTCTTCGATCTTTCTCTTCTCTTGTGTCAAAATTTACTTTTGAATAAAAAAACAACTTCAAGAAAATCTTATACAATTTATTATGTATTAAGTCAAATGGTAGTCAAATTTAAAGAGACAGTGAGTAATTGGTATATTTATGCAATTTATTTTAAATTTCTTCAGTGTAATTGATTCCTAATTATTTAGTCAGTCAAATCATCGATAATAATACTGTCATGTTTTGAAACATTATGGCAAATTTATAAGCTATCTATTTCTCGAACAAAGAACGTTTACTTTAGCTGTCAAGACGAAGGATTTTGGCGGGCTTGAAAGCAAGAGAGAAAGAAAGAGAGGGTGAGAATAGAAACTAAAAAATAAAACAGACCGATAGATGAAGCGAAAAGGAGATAGATCGGATGGAAAGGATGGGAAATCAGAAGAAAAAGAGGAAGGAACGAAGAAGGGAACTAGCGATCGGCAGGGGTTGGAAAAGGGCGGTCGGGGAGTTGAAAATATGAGATCCGCTCTGGTAGGGACCACCTAGCCAGCCTCCGCTTCTTTCCGCGGTACCCCGCTCCTTCCCGCGGCTTATCCCCACTCGCTTGGTGTCCTTTCCGAGATCAGACGGCGCGCGATCATGGTAGGGATGGTCTCAGAGCCAAAGATTGGTCGTGTGGGGGGCTGGCCTACCCTCACTACCCGTCGCAAGCACCGCCTATCTCCCACCATTGGCTCTGCGCCTCCTCCAGGCATTGCATCGGTCGTCCGGTAGCTCTTAGTTTCAGGTTAGGAGCCTGCTAGGACGGGTCTCGTTCTCTCTTCTTGAGGTCATTCGGATGAGAGCGGACGAAAGGGTTCGCGACCCGGGTGCACCAATACAACTACGAAACGCGAAGAAGAAGGGAAAGAAGAAATAGGAAAAGATATTGAAAATCGCAGTCGCCTCTTATCACTCCACCCATCAATACTTGGACTTGACATCTGGCTCGCTATCAGACTGACACGGATGAGGCTCGAGAGATTCTACTGGAGAACGGATTGCGAGAAAAACAAATTTCGGAATAGCGTGACGTAATTGATCAAGTGTTACTGCAAAGTGTCAGTTACTCAAAGTGTTGCAAATTACAAAGTGAATCTTCCCTGTGACTGGAAGGGAGACTCCGTGATCATATTATGAATGTTTCCTTGTGTAAACGAAGTGCGGGAGTGTGAACTGAATCCTCGTTGGTGCGAGTGAGAAACATTGCTCTATTTCGTGATGCGTGTCGTATGATGCGGCAGCGGTCAGAGATCTCGCATCATCGTTACGTAGACACCGGGGACATCGACGAGGAGTTCACTTTGATAAATATTGACGAGCGATCTGTGAGAGACTTGTGACAAGTCCGCGGATGATCCAGTTCAGGAAATCCGCGACCGTTTAATAGTGGTGACTAATGATACGGTGACGAATGACACGGATCATCAGGATCCGTCGATTGAGAGAGATCGAGACGTTTAGTACAATAGTGATGATACCGTGGTACCGAGTACGTTTCCGACAAACGTTAGACTACCGTCTACTTCGTTAGAATCGTTGTGCTCCAGTATCGCTCTACTCCAGTATCGCTGTGCTTCAATCTGATTTAACGTTGCTCAAACAAATCATAACGCGCTGCAACGTAGCACAAATGATCGACTCGAATCATACATCGACGATAAACGAGAAATTTTGATCGAAGTATTCCACTTAGACTAATTCTCTAAATAGAATATATATATCAGTGTGAGTGATAATTGTCCAATGTTTTTAACATACATGTTCATTGAAAACTCTTGAGAGGAAAACTCATGAAAGTCGAATTGCGCACTACTACAAAGAAGTGTCATACTGGTAATGTTGATCGCGAGGCAATATTAGGGAAGTGTAAATTGCTAAGTGGACGCGTGACACGTTGTTTCGCGCTACTCCGTGGACTACCAGTGAGAGACGATACCGACGGAACCGGCGCCTAAGACGTGTTTCCCGAGTGCGACCAGCAACGGAGACGGAGGAGGCGGTGGCGGAGGAGGCGGTGGCAAACGAAGAAGAGCAGTTTTGCGACCGCCGGAGAAGCTCGAAGCCGTCAAAGTGGCTTCGTCACTGGGGCTCCAGGGGCCTTCAGCGCCGATCGGGGCCCAACTACTGGTTACTGGTGGTTCGGAAGATGCGCCGACCGCGACCGTGTACCACGCCAATCTGGTAGCCGGTAGCAACACCTCCGTCGTGACAGCGGCGCTCCAGCAGCCCATATTAGCGAGTCTGAACTCAGCGGCACTGGCCAGCATGCAGGCCTCCGCGGAGGCCAACTCGCGGAATATAACGACCATGGAATGGCTCTACAAAAAGGAGCCCTTGTTCACGCTTGCCCACTTTTGGCAACAGGTAAGTGTGTTACGACAATGTTCTACGAATGATCATTCTCGCGCGGGAAGTTTGGTGCTATCGAGTGCAAATGAGATAATCTATTTTACGTCAATCGTTACGCGAAACTGAAGTGATATTGTGATCGGGAGAATTTGGCCGATAAGAATTTGGTGTTGTCGACCAATTCCCGCGAATGTTAGAAAAAATAAATAAATAAAAAATATCCCTTCGGAGTTTTGACAGAAAAGTATAATCGCGATCGACTACGTGCACGTTGCTTTGGTGACAAGGATTAGTGCGGATAGGCCGAGTGGCAAGTATTTTGGGTCACGCGAGAGCAAAGTGATCACGATTGTGCCGATTGAGTGTATTTTGTGTTGAGAGAGAGAGAGAGAGAGAGAGAGAGAGAGAGAGAGAGAGAGAGGAAGCGAGAGAGAGGGAAGAGAGAGAGAGAGAGAAAGCCTCGTGAGTGTGCGTTCGCTTTGCGTATATCCGGAAATGGGCCGCTCGGTGTTGGCGTGGGGTGAGATAATCCCGGAGGGTTGCCGGAGGGTTCGACCGTGTCACGCGTTTGCTGCTAGTAGGAACGTTTAAATCAGAAAATCTACTCGATGTGAGTAACACAGTCATTCGATACATTGCCAGTATTTGCGCGATGGGACAGAAGACGTTTGTCGTAATTCGAAAGAAAAATACACACATTTTTACTTTTCACGCGTGCAACAATATTGTGATGTGTTATATTTCAGAATCATTAATTACTGATAACATTACGGTTTAGCAATTCTCGCAAAAAATCTAAATGCAAATTATCAAAAAATATACGTCATAAAATAATAGTATTATGAAAACTAATATAAATATTAAGTATGTACTTATATTAGACGAAATGGAGTTTGATGAAGAAGTATAAATACTTTACTAATATAAATATGAAAAGATCAAACATAATATTAATATGTATAATTTTCTATTTCACATCTGTGTTTCGAACTCGTATATACGTTATATAGTGATCACTTATTTAGTGAGTTTTTCCAGAAAATGTTGCAATTTTATGTTAAATTCTCGCGAAATTTATTTGCCGATAAATAAAAACGCTTTATCTGTCACATCACTGACAGTGCGATTCTTAGAGAAAGAATGGATTTAATTGACAGGCGGGATATCGGTACAGTTTAATTATAACATATGATTTAAGAGTGTACACTTCGTGAGTACTATATGCAATCGCGTCTGTTTCGACAATTGTTGACATTTCGGCATGCGCATTGTGTTCGAGACAGTTATAAGGAAAAATTAAATCACCACGTTTTTCCGACAATATTGATGAGTAACGCGAGCTACTGATATCCTCATTAAGGTCGTACCGGTTGTTTGCTGTAAGTTCTGTTAATGGAAGTATTTATATCGTTGACTACTATAGTTAAAAAAGCGACCTGCCATTTTGCAAAAAAGAGACGAAATGAAAAGAAATTAAGAAAGATTTAACGTGTGCCTGCGGTTTTGACAAATATATACGGCTGTCATTATACCGCGTGCTGTGATTTATAAGTCGTTCGCTCATTAAGATAATTCGTACCTTTGAAGCGTTTTGTCAAACGTCACTATCAAGCCCCAAGTCTTTGGACATCTCAAAATTAGAATTGCTCGTCAGTTAGCACCGTAAATAATTTCTGGCTGTCCCGTTGGTGGTAAATCTTCCACCGCAAAATCTTTCGGCACCTCGTCCGTAATTGCTCGTTGGTCAGATTCTCGGCCACTTGGCCGATTCTAGGGTCAAATGGCGAAGGTGTGAGGGTGGCTAACGTCGAAGTTTCCCTAGTGCGGTACTTGGTGTTTGGAGGATAGTTTAGCGATTTGGGGATGGCGTGGCCGACTTGTGGCAAAGTGGCCGACATAGGAGGGGGTTGTCGCTCGCTGATAAACGATAAAGCCCCACCGAACATGCCGATGTTAATGACTGGGCAGGAAATGCAAACGTTCGTCGCATCCTTTGATTAGCGGAATGTCAACCGCAAAAAAAAAAAAAAAAAAAAAAAGAAAAAAGACAGAAGTGAATGAACGATGAGTTCCGGAATAAAAGTTCAATATTTTATCGTATATCTCTCAGCAAAATCTATCGATTGTTACGTAGCCTATAAATTATTCTAAGAAAGAAACTTAATATATGTTTCTTACTATTATATCTAAATATCTGCTAAAAGTAAACAATTTAATTTTTATATGCTTATGTAAAAATATTTTATATTGTATTATATATATATATATATAATTTATATATATATATAATATATGTAATACAATATAAAATATTTTTACATAAAGCATATAAAATACACACACACACATTATCTATTCCTCTTTGTTATATTTTTTCAATTTTATACAATTTTTGTAGAGGTGCTTAGCACTATAAAATGTAAAGTTAAAATATATTTTTATACATGTTAGATTGAAAAGGCGTAGATATATTAAAAAATTCGAATAATGTCGAATAATTTTAAGTCTTCAGTTTAACATTGTGTAAACTGCTATGCTAACAAACGTAATGCAGTTTATTAGTTATTTTCTTTTAGTATACACCTAATAATATTAAGATACCATAATCGAACTTTGGCAAACACCGTTTGTTATTATTCATTACCACGCTATTCTGTATATATATATATATATGTGTGTGTGTGTGTGTGTATGTACGCACGTAGTTTCCTATAAAATACACTTGCTTAATAACGCGCGAACTAGTGCCGCACTAGTCCTTCACCACAAGATTTTAACCTGCTCGCTCCGAGGCTATTAATGACACATAGTTTTATAGTTATATCTATTGATTAGGCTACGAAATAATGACGTACGCATGTCATTCATCTAACTTGGTAAAATAAAAGTTTCTTTAGAAAAAAAACTCTACGTTTATACTACAAAGTAATGTGACAAAATTAAGTAATTATATTGTGGATTCTTTTTGACATATCTTGAGTAAAACTTTTTGTATGTACGTTCTAAATTTTATAAAGCGTTTACGTGATAAAATGTGCAGACTAAACGTACATTGCTCTGTCTGGCGACGCGCAGAAGATTGCAGCGCAATTTTCTGACTCGCGCGCTATCGACGACAATCGAGTGAGTCTCTCAGCTCGTTAGTATGGTACACTTTTCGACATCATTATCATCTTTCTACGTTGATATTTTGTCATTTTTGCTTAGAATTTAAGCATAAAAAAACTTTGCGCGTAAATATCCGATTCCACAAAACTTTGTTAGAATCGCGCAATCGCTTGCGCGAAATTGTTTGCCGTCGCAATTTCAGAATGTTCTTTTCATTACAAAAATACGAATACTTATAATGCAGTGTTATTTACTCGCGTCGTGTAAAACCATTTCGAATTCGAATAGAAATACATCAGATAACGATTTTTTTTGTACTTGCAAATTTTTATTTTTGAAGTTGCATATTGTACTACAGCGCAATGTCGTGAAATTAGGTCGCTGCCAAAAACCATTTCATTTCTATGAAAAAAAAAATATCTGTAAAAATATCGTTGCAACAATGTCTGCAATTTCAGAACGAAATAGCAACCTTCAAGACCATGATTGAAAAAAAAAACACACTATATTCAATTCTAGTGATCAAACTTTCTGTTCGCCAAACGGAAATTGCATTGACATGTGTGAATGTGTATGTAGTGGAATATAACTTCCTTTAGATAAGCATGCATGAATGCTGGCAAATAGTATACATTGAATACTACAGAGAACGTTTTTACGCAGAACAAGGTTTTGCATGTACGTGTACGAGTCTGCATTTGACGCATAACAAATTTAATTTTCATTAACTTTTATGCCTCTGTAAAATTTATTTTTTAAACGTGCGCATGCAATTCAATGGCAGTTCTAATAGAGACAACATACAATAGAAATTATTCTCTCGAGAGAATAATTTCTATTGAGAGGTGACAAATACATCGCTGTTTGTAAATTTGATAAACAAAAAGATCCACGCACGCTTGATAGTGGTTGATCACGACCACGCGCGAGAAGAAAAACAACTACGATTCCTAAATATCAGTTCCGGTCCGGTCCAGCACGTTCACGCAGCATCCGTGCGCGTGGAACAAGACCTCGAAGCGTACTCCCAATTAGGAGCGTGTCGGCCGTGAATGGACAAAAGTTTTGCCGTGACTAGAGTCCTTCCCTTCCTCTCTACTCGCTTTTTCCATCTCTCCTTCATTCCTTCTATCTTTCTCTTTCTCTCCTCTCAATTTCCCCACTGCCGTGACGAGGTATCCCCTCTGCCAAAGACGACTCCGCACGACGGCGGTAGGGGAATCCCCCGACAAGGTTCCCGAAATCCCCGAGAGGCGGCGACACTTATCGAGGTGCGTCGTCGCACGCCACAACGTGAGTCACGCGGGCATAAGCGAGAACGAGAGATGACACGGAGAAAGCGAAAAAGAGATGAGGAAAGACTGTGTAGTGAGAGTAAATGAGAGAAAGAGAGAAAAAAGGGAAGTTGCGAGTCAGATGTCAAAAGACGAGATGTTCTTTAAATCGTTTTTTCTTTTTTTCTACTCTAAAGACATCGATTATTGTATGATGATTATTTGTAAGACTTGGTATCACGTGCAAAATTGGCACACTTATTATCTATATCTTTGACGATAGTAAAAGAACAAGTACACATTTTGACACGCATAAAACGAACTACAAATTAGATAAAGATAGCAACAAAGATTAAGTTTATGAAAAAGTCACTGTTTGAAATATTTTAAACTTCATTAAAATGCAACGAATTCGAACGTATTCCACGTATTGTTAAACCTGAAATGCGATGTATGTGTGTATTGCGAACTGCAAATTACGAATAAATGTTTCCTGTTGCTTGTAAACTTGCAATATAATGTATTCTCTGGATTTACGACGTGCAATATTATTAGCGCGGATTATCGTCATTCGTTAAAAATTAATTATAGTAATTGGATATCACTATTAATTAAAAAGAAATTAAAGCGATCACGTTTAACAGAGCGGCTCGGTTATCAACCTGTTCAAGTATTAATTATGCTTAGTGACTACTTGAATTATTTATTTATCTATATTACTTGTAATCAGCGTTGATCGCGGATGCTAAAGAGAACGCAAATATTAGTTCCAAGTCATTTTATAAAGTGAAACACTTTAATTCTTTTAACGATTATACGTCATCAAAGGATCTTTTTTTTTTTTAGAAGTAGGTACGCTTGCTAGGACAATTATTATCACGTATCAGAATACAGAAATTCGACGACAATTTTAAACCTCAACGCGTTTAAAGAGGGCGTAATGATAGTGGCAAGTACACAAAAGGAGGGCGAGAGTAAGGGAGGTCGACGAAGGAATCATTAGCGTGCTATACCGACAGCGATATGCTGTATCGCGCAGCGTGTCGGCCTAGAAATAGAATACAGAGGCTTATTTCGGATGCGCCGTCTCGTTGGTCTAGTCCAAGCCTGGTCTAGACCTACGTACTAGACCGAGGTTCGCCTGTTTTACGAGCTACTAGTGAGCAACATAGGTCGGCTAGAGCTTTGTGCAAACGCAGGTGCATGCAGCCATATGTATATATATTTTTATTGTATATATGTATATATATTTTTATTGTATATATGTATATATATTTTTATTGTTCTTTTTCTTGTCTTATTACAATAAAATACATAATAAACAAAGTCCGCGCAAAAGAACAATGTGCACATTTTGACAGATATTTCATCATTTA
>QVNW01000402.1:0-25798 GCA_014825475.1 Pseudomyrmex flavicornis | reverse complement strand
ATTATGTAATGTACTCAATATTACATAATATGGTGTACAGTTTGTTATTTTTAATAATATAATTTGCATGTCACAATGTGCCCCGATCTTTCCTACATACAATAAGGGATTTGAAACGTCCAAACAAACAAAATGAAAAAAAATTGAAGTTTAAAAAACATTAAAAAAAATTTTGTTATATAAAGTTGGACGTCCCGGATCCCTTATTGTATATACTTTAATTATAGAAAAGGATTTATCAATCCACACAGCAAAAAAAACGATTAGTGTGCGCAAAAAATTCAGTTTTATCGATAAAACAGACCAGGATCAGCGTTTTATTTCTGTGTCACAATTGCAAATATGATTGTCGTCACAAAAGCTAGTGTGTGTTACAATAGACGTGACGCGTACGAGTAGCGCGTCAACATTCGCTCACTCTTTCGACATAGCAGGACTTTTATCGTAAAAGGCCAGGAGCATGAAACGGGAGGATCATAAATAGCTTCGAGCACGTGAATATATCACGTGACTCTCTCGCTTACCGTAAGGAGCCGAATTCAGCGAATTCGATGATAAGATAGACAGGCGCTCCCGGAGGCGACGTGCAGGCTCCCAACAGCCGTATCACGTTTGGATGCTGGACCTCTTTCAGCAACTGGTATTCGGACAGCAGATCCGCCAACTCGGACGCGCATGCATCCTCTTTCAAAGTTTTCACCGCGACCGTCGTCGATCCGGGTATTCCACTGATGTTCGTAGCCTTAGCGCGCAAAACTCGCCCAAACTCGCCCTCGCCCAGCACTTGCTCGATCTTCAGTAGCGACCGCGGAAATTCCCATTTCGGGTCCGTCTATAACATCGCGTGTGTGTGGAAATTCCATTATTAATTAATTTCTATTCTTCACGCAAACTCTTCCTTCTGTTTGCAAATTTAATTGATTTGCATTTTATAAGAACGGCTAATTGAAAATATTATGTTACCGTATGCTTTTTTTTCACTCCAATTCTCGTATATGCTTCTGCAATGAGATAGAAGAACATTTCGGGAGATTTGGAACAAGGATAGCACAGTGTGAGCGTGTGCGCGAGCACGGATTACTAAATCTTTCGTGCTGGTTACGATAAAAGCTCGACTCCCTCTAATCCAAAGCGTTACGCCTCGCTGGAACATGTTTTCAGACGTGTCAGACGATATCTGCTCGTATTACTTACTCGCACGAGTTGCCTCTCAAAGGACGCGAGCGAGTATCCAATTAAACGACGGCTCGGGAATGATAATAGGATCACGTAGTTAATGAGAGATACATCGTCTCGCATTAGGAGTCGCCGTTAATTAGTAGTATTGCACTATTCGCAGAGAATTACGCTACAAGATCTCACGGTTAGACACGCTTGGCTCCACTACGTTCATTAATCTTAACCGAAGATTAGACTCGCGATCAATAAAGGCCACGCAAATCGTTCATGATAGATCGACGCGACACGTCTACATTTCTCGCGCGTTACGATTATATATTTTTTGCGCGTGCTGCTTTATTTCACAAAGAATCGATCGACTTCTCGGCCCGCCGATATCATCAAAGTTTTTTCTTGCACACGGGAAAACATATCTTTCGATGCACTTACGAAACATGAATTTTGTAACACCGCGTTATTGACTTATGCGAAAGTAAGTCGTCTTGTCGCGTTATCTCTCTTGACACCTTCGCCTATTTACTCTCTCGAGCCTGTCGAGAATTGGTATCTAGTTTTTAGCGAAACGACGAAAATATACAAGGATACGTCGCGAAATACGGTTACGCGGTCAATGTAGTTCCTGTTCTTTCCGATTCGGCCAATTTTACCGAAGTAGGTACAGACTAGTGTATGTTAAGACTAATGTAAACAGGGAAATATAACAATAGTCGAGTTAAATTCAAAGTGAGCGATTCAACGAACAAGGAATATTTCAGAGCGCAATACGGAATAAATTATTAACTTAAGTGGACTACTTTTATTTCGGTAAAATTTTTAATAAATTTTCTCCCCATAAACTCCGACAACAAAGTTTGTTTAATAAATTTTTATATGCGCAAGAAAGAAGTTGATGGTTCATATGTGCGCGTCACGGAAGAGTTTACGTGTCCCGTAAACCTATACTGTTCGCTGAACCGCGCACAATAGGCATCATATCGTTTCGACTTTATCGAATAAAAGCCACGACTTTATCTCGAGCCGGTATCGCGCGTTTCACAGAGAACGCACTTCGCGAAGAATAAAAATATCGCGAATTCCGCTGACATATCATAGCTTTGAATCTTTTTTTTATTGACATCTTTCTCTCGCACACGTCTTTTCATTCGATTGTAGGCGCGCTTCAATAGAAATGCTAGCTTGTATCTTTCTGTTTATTAAAAGAAAAAAGGAAGAGATTTACGTGAAAATTGAGAAAGTAAATTGAAGGATAACTAGAAATAATAAAAGTGTATGTTTTTATAATTTTATAGACGTTGACACAATTTGCTCCACTTTTTCCACAATTTTGCACTTGACCGCGAATTTTGAGATTTCGCGATGTTTAGAAGGACGCAACAAAATGAATTTGCATTCTGTATGGCTTGAGGAAGAAAAAAAACTTATAAAAAGTTCCTCTTTTATCAAGAAGAACGTGTTTTGCGGAATAAGTAAAATTCGCGCAGTGATATATATTCTGAAATTTATAAAATCCTTCACGGAGTGACCCGTATAATGCCGAACGTTGTAATTACGCCAAACACTTTTGAGAATTGCTTAAAGATGCGGGACACCGAGTCGACTTTAATTTCGGAGTGAAACTCTCGAAGTAAATACGAGCAGTGCTAAAGTTTCCGTAATCGCAAAGGTGCGCTTGCTGAATGAAGCTTTTTTGCATATTTTATTTCAAAGAAGTTACGTTCTGTACATGCCAAGGAGTTTTTTTTATCGATTTTTGCAGCTCGAGAAGTACGCAATAAAACGCGCGATCGTCGTGATTAACCAGAACTTTCCATCGCTCTACAAAGATTGACAAGATGAGAAACGCATCTACTATAGTTCTATTTCCGAAAAGCACTAAACCGTCGATGAGCTTCTTGTTTTTAAACATTCCTAAATCTTTGACACAATTCACAAACTGTGTAGACTAATATTTTCTTCAAGAGTGTTCAAAATTTTCTAGAATTTTTTTCAACACTCTTTAAGACAAAAAATAAAGATTTTAATTTTTCAAATTAGACTCGAATTTATATATTCTCTTAAGAAGACACGTTTTATGAGAACTGCTTTTCTCCGCGATTTAACGCGCTTCTTAAAAGATCATCGGGATTGCGGACGATCGGGCACGCGCCAACGGCATTAGTAGACAAATACCTCGAAAACTCTACAAAGGCTGACCGAGTTTTCGCGTCGCGTTAGATTCCGAGAAGCGATCTCCCTAGTTTCGCACTTCTCCGTGCGGAAAGCTACGGAAGCTTTACGCGCCTTACCACGCTGCCGCATGCAGGATTACGCGGCTGCGCAGAAAACACGCTAACACGCACGTACACGGTGCATCACGTGCGGCAGATAATCGCGAAGAAAAGCGCTCGTAGAAATTGTATTGCGCCAAAAACACAAATGCAGAAATGAGCGATTTCTAGGCAAAAAAACGTATTAAGGATATAAATAAACAAAATAAATTTCTTCATACTTGAAATATACATGTTTCTTTCATTGCAAAATTCGCGGAAATATAAAATCACGTTGTATTTAACACAATGATTTTATTAAACACACAAAGAAAATTAAAGAAAAGAGAGATAATTAGAAAATTTTATTTCTTTTCTAATATTAATATGTGAAAGACTTATTTGCGAAATAAAGAATTGAAAGAAGAATTGATTTACTCATTCAGGAGATATAGATATCCAGATAAGCGATCACAACATAATTTTACGTTGCCTATTAAAGAACATTTTTCTTTTATTTTATTTGCCAGAAAGTTTCAACACTGCGGCAATTAGCATCGATTTAAAAGTGATGTTTAAGGAAAATAATAAAAGTTTCCGCAATTTCGCAGATTATTAGATAACGTCGATTTAAGATTAGAAAATCAAAATTAGCCATAGTTTTGACAAATTTAATTTTCATCCTCATAGATACGAAAAAATGCGTTTGTTTTTATCCTCACGAATTAAAATTATTCAAGAAATAAACATCTATTTCGTAACAAACTATTTTACATATTTAAGACAGAAAAATGTAATTTTATCATATATAGAAATGTTCTTTCTTATTATATACAAATTATATTTATTTGACAATTTTAGCAAACCAGTTTTGCAAAACAAGTTCAAAATTTATAGTTCATATCTTATTCTCTTAAAATGTTAAATGTTTCATTTGATTTTTTGCCTTATACTCAATTTATAATTAAGCGGATATCTTACCGGGCACGTCTTAGGCAGCAACAAATGACGATTTGCCGCCGTGAAGGTGTCTAGACCGATCAGGAGACCATCACCGCGATCGATGTAGTCGGACGGCAAAATACCCATACCATTGGTCGTATCATCCACCCTATGTTTGCATTCCCGCCGAGCGCGGTTCGCTGCTATCCTGGAACGCAGAACATTACGATGCGGAAGACGAGGTATGTTGGATTATGAAGCCATTTTGGTCGATGAAGCAAAATGAAGTAGCTTGAGACCTAACTATGTCGCTGTCAATTATGACAATTAATTAGTTAATTAGTTAATTAAATAATTTAAGATTCTGAGAGATTCTTACGAAACTGATTATCAACTGTACAATAATACAATCGTTTAAGATATTTAATCAACCAAACGAAATAATTAATTGTATTTTATTATTTGAAGAAATGTGACTAAATGTCTCGTTTTTTGTTTCTATTAAATAATTCCGTTAGTATATTTATTAACGTAGCAGAAAATTAGTTTCATTGTGATCACACTAGTTGCTTTCGAAGACTAGTTGCTTTCAAAGAAGGATTTTGATAGACATTATGAAAGTTTAGCTTAAGAATTAAATAGCTTAAATAATAGCTCAAATAGCTTACGGATTTGCAAGCTCGAGTTTCATACATAAATGTTTGCGATTCCTCACACTATTACATTTTAATCGAAATTTATTCGGGCAGAAGTGGAATGTCTTCATGCATGGAGAAATAAATTTCTCTCCACGCACATATAATTTCACACATAATAATTGTGTTAATTAAATTAATTAAAAATTATCATGCAGAAAAAGATATTATAATGCAGATTGTCTTGACAACACATAATTAAAAGTTTACAAAATACGAAAAAGAGAAAAGTAGTTGATTGCAAAAGCTGCGAGTGCACAGAGTCGTCGCAATGTGCACATCGCTGCGAAACTTCTGCAATTTCGTTCGCTATGAGAGCTCTCGACAACGAGTTTACTCCACTCGCGCCTAAGTCAAGCAAAACTGTTCTCTTTCTTTTTAAAATACTTTTATAATTCATACTCGTTCAGAAGAAGAAATCGGAAGTTATAAACGAAGTTATAAACGTCAAAAGAGAGAGAGAGAGAGAGAGAGAGAGAGAGAGAGAGAGATGTACGAAATATTTCATCAACATGAAAGCTATTCGGGCTTTAAATAGAATTGACAACAAAGTGCAAGGCGATAAGCCTATCGCGCAGGTAACGAGATTTTATGGATTATCGATCCGTGCTATCTGCGCATGATCTGATGTTTGGATGACGCTCTAACGCTTTTTATTCCGCTATAATGAATATGCATCTGCGCGCGGTATACGCATCTGTACGCGTTATGGCTGATCTTCGTTCGCATTTTTTTTTATAGTTTTTTGTTAGTGTATTCCAACAAGTCGGAATACACTGTATATGCTCGAAATCGGTTAACCGCGAACTTATGCCTTTAATCCGTCGTAAACACGACGAGGTGTAAGCCGATAAGCTCGGCTGCCGATCTAGAAACGATAGTTCATCAAATTCCTAAGACTTGTACAGACCCGAGGTCTCTTGTGATAAGATATTGTCAGAATTCACTATGTGTATTGTAACACTATTAGTTTCTTACAAACTATATTTAACATCTTTTTATCTTTCTATTGTATTTTGAAAACTACCCAGCAAACACAGATATATAACAGCAACATCGTAATAAAACGAATGTAACAAGTAATATAACATGGTCGTTGCATGTAACATCCATTTTAGTTTTAATTTCCTACTTATTGTATATTGCAGTTATATAATATGAATATAACATGTAAGTAGAATGTAATATAATTGTTATATAGTTACAGAAATGTTATATGACAGTTATAATATCATTACCAGCTAATAACAAGCAATATAATAAATATATAACATAATTATATTACAATTATAAAACAAAGTTATATAACATCGATGTTAATAGAGTATAACAGCTGTTACTTCTATGTTATATAGCAGTTATATTTTGTGTTTGCTGGGTTGACATTAAAAAAAAAAATTTTAGTGAAATATTTTCGGATTTTCTTACCTGTATCTCCATATAACGAGTGATCCCGCAATCACTAATAGTACAAACAAACTGGCTCCGAAGATGCCCATCATGCATGTGGCACCGCACGCTCCAACAGACGCTACAGAAGCGTAAAGGACAAAGGTTAGCATCTAATGTAGCGGAAAACAGACACACTTTAGTATAGAAATCGCAATGTTAAGAGAACTGTTCGATCAGTTTACACTATACAAGAGAATTCAAAATAAATCGTTTGTAAAGATTTTGAAGTTTAATGCGTTTATGACTATATAAGTAAACTAACATATTAGGTGTATGCAAAAGTTTTAGTTTTTTTTTTTCAGTCCTCTAAGAAAATTATTTTTAATTGAATTATTTTCTCATCATTTTGTTCTCGTCATTTTGTGTTTTTGTAAGGTTGGTTTATTCTTTCTAAAACGCCATTTTTTATTATTTAATGTTGCACACAACCTTAAAAATAACACGTTAAACAATGGATGACGAAAAACTTTTTATTCGACACTTCGATATGAATTCCAGCAAGGAAAAAATGCTGTTCAATGTTGCTCTTTTTTTTAAATTTATTTGCTCTATTCTTGAGAAAAACATTGTATCTCACAATACGTGCAAATATTGGACAAAAAAAGCGAAAAGTCATTTTGCTGCAAGACACCGCTTGGCCGTTCGCGTTGCTAGGATTACTCAACAAACCATCATTAACTCGGGCTGGGAAGTTCTTCCTCATACGGCGTATTGTCCTGACTTCGGATTATCATCCATTCCGATCGATGTAGCACTCCTTTGCAGGACAGTGCTTTCGAGATGTGGCAGAAATACAAAAATGGTTCGATAAATTCATTGCTTCCAAACCGATATTTTTCTTTCGCGAAGAAATCCGAAAATTACCCGAAAGAAAGTTATCGAAAATAAAGGAAAATATTTCCCAGATTGATTTGTAAGCACTGTATTTTATGATTGACAAGTAAAAGTAAACAAAAAAAGACTAAAACTTTTGCATACACCTAATACTTCTAGACTCCACCTTCTCCTATTTTTATTGTGATTCAATGCCTAACCAAAATGTGTTGTGACCACCTTTGCGCGCGTCCGATATGACGACCTCGTTCTCCCGATCTTCTAATTTTTTGAAACCTTGCCGCTCCTTGGCGCCTGGCCCGTCATTCGCTTGCTGCCGAAACGTGTCGGCAATACAGTCGCATTTTAGATATTCATCGCACACGCAGGTACCCATGCCGGTTTTGATACCGCGGCCGTCTTCGTTCATATGACCGAAGAGAGCAGCTGAAAACGCGAATACGATCATTTTGAAATCGATCGAGCGTCACTGCCACGCGAGCATAGTAATGCTTGCTTCTTCGATAACCCTAAAGCTCTTTCAATCATGATGCGAGATCCCTTTAAATAGAAAGACTTTCATACGATAAAAACGGGATTTTCACGTCAGAATCTGCTAGTCAATCCTTTTATATTTATTTTAGAGTTTTTTTATATCAATTTCGAAATAATTGAAACAATAAAGTATAATTTCTTCAATTTGACTTTTATATCCAAAAATATGTGTAATACATTATTCATCGCAAATGTAAAAACTTTTTGATATTTGATTTTACAATGTTAAAAAAAGATCTCGCTGTAAAAATATTTTTCTATACAACTGACTTTGATCTACTTAATCTGAATATGGCGCGTGCAACTCACATTCAGTGCAATCCTGCGGACATATGAGCAGATTGCTTCTCTCCAGCTCGTCGCATTCGTTATCCGGACAATGAGCCAAATTCGGTGTACAAGTGGAATAATATTCTGTCATTTGAGCAAAGCTTTGGTTGCCTCTCCATACGCATTGACCGACGAAACTATCCTTACTACGCATAAATTCATGAGAATGGAATTTCCAATTAAGTAAATAACATTAAAATTAGCACATGCATTTTTTTACAAAAACACAAAATATTTAACAACATCATAAAGAAAAAATATAGATTTATTTTGTTTAGTAAAATTTTATATTTATTTTATATAAAAAAATATTTATGTAAAATAAAAAATATTGATATAATTAAATAAATATTTAATATAATTAAATAAATTTTTATGAGATACTTTTGTAGACTATGCTAGCAATGATATTACTAACTAACAAAATATATTCTGCGAGATATTTTATTATAACCGAAGTAAAAAATAATACAAAGTATTATTACATTATTTTTTATCGTAATAAAGAAGACAAAGAAAGATAAAAAAAGAAGCAATAAATTGCCAAGTACATATTGTATTTTATGTTATCATGTCATTGAAAAATAGTTATCAGGAAAATAGGGAAAACGAATCAGATATAGAATCTAATGGAAAAGAGGCCATAAACCTTAACACGCTACTATCCGAAATAGTCGTTACGACAGAGACGGCAACGTGACCTCTTCGAATAAGGGAAAAGAAGATAATGACACCGTTATTCTATTATAGATAATCACCACTAATTTTGAGATACACAATATAGCGCGAGATCAATGTTTGATATCAAAAACAATTAGTTTTATATTAGGTATTATTGTCGAACAAATGCATTTTTAATTACAGTTGATGTAAGTGTGTTACGTGTTATTTAAACATTTATTCAAAGTTGTTAGATGGCCACATAATTGTTTTTATAGTTTTTATCGAATTTTTTTGAACACTTTTCGGTAAAATACGAACTTAATAAAGCCGGTGATTTTACAAATGTTTGATACATAAAATAGGATTTCCACATTGTTCTCTCTGTGGAGACGATCATAAAATAAAACATGCAACGTTTGTTTTCTAACTAATGTTACCAAATGCACTTCTCCTGCTCACTGAGTATATTTACACATTACCAGAAAATGAACTAAAATGTCTCTTTCGCGTGAACAAATATTCAAAGTTTGGAGAAGTTTCGCAAGGAAAAGCGTTATTACATGAAACATACCTGAAAACTCCGCTGCCGATTCCGCACGATTTCTCGCAATTTTTACGCGATTCTGCTTTCGCGCATGTAGATATCTTCTCTTCGGCCGATCGTTCGCACGTATCGATTTTTGCGGGTGTCACCAAAGTCACGCGCAGCGTTGTCTTGGCCGCCACGCGATCCGGTCCGCTCCATTTTAATTTCAGTCTGATGAACAAGCCCAATACCGCGTCATGCACGTGACAAGAAAATTCACTTCGCACGGGCGAAATGTCGATATTTACAAAAATTGTCATTTTGACGTCGGTGTGAGACAGGAATTAGTTTCTCTTTACGTCAATAATTTTTGTTTATAATATTCGCAGTATTAAATTCAGACATTTTCAGGACAGACATGTATTTTACATTAAAAGTGAGATAGATGAGTTGAGTAAAGTAAGTCTGAACCGTCAAGAGATTACATCGATCTTTCTCATCTTTCAGTGTAAATGTTTCAGAAATGTTAAAGCACACCTATAATTCAGATAAATAGCACAAAAGAATACCAACATGTTTCAATGTTTATTCGCGCGAGAAAAAAAGGTCATTCGAGCTGTATTCGCGTGCCAGATATGTGTTAAATGAATATCTAATTTATTCTCAAGAATATTGATCGAAATAAATTTCATGTCTGACGTTCAGATTCAAATTTGAATGTGCAATTTTTGTGATCCTGTTTAATATACACAAAAAATCATCTCGATCGACTAAAACTACTTTAATTTCGTTCACGCTTTTAGCACTAGCGCATTGTGCAGGAATAGTTGTCTGATTATTGGAAATAGCTGTCGCAAATAAATATAATAAAAATCAATTTTGAGCACAAAAAAGGTAATCATATATAAACAAAATTAAAGTTTTGGTAAATAAACATAAGTTCGAAACCTTTCGATCTCTCTTACAAAAATCTTTTACGCAGATTAACAATAATAAAAGAATAAAACGTGTCACGTTCACGACAATTTGTCGGTTATTTTAAAATAGACTAGAACACGATCGTTCTTTTATAATTGGAAAGAGATACTTCTAGATCATGAATTGTTATAAAAGATTGGACTCTAATTCACATTAAAGAACAGCCTCAATTTAATTAATGATATGTTAGATAGTTTTCACTTTGACTTATTAAATAGAATGAAAAATTCTCGATTGCGAAGTTAACGCTATATTTTGCTCTTTTTATAACATTGTGAGTCGATTTGTATATAAATATGTAATGTTGCCTTTTGACCTGAAACCAGCGTTTAACTATTCTATATTGATGAATAAACATTCTCCAGTCTGTCCTTGTTTCTTGCGTCATTTTTAGTGTGTATACTCTGTGGCTCAATAGTTTTAGAACAACAACCACATGGATTTTAACTCTGTTAATTTTATTCTGGACGATTCAGAGAGATTATACGTAAATCGATTGACGTGTACAAGATAGGAATGCACTCATCAGAATTGGCGAAATGAGGAAAAAATATTTTAATTAATATATTAATGGTATCTTACTTTTATCACAGCCTCTCAATTCTTTTATTGTTAATGCGATTGAGGAAAATTCTGTAAAACATCGAAACGTTCATGCATTCATGCATTTACTAAAACTTTAATTTTGTTTAAATTATTTTATTCAACTTTCTTGCTCAAAATTGACCTTCATTATATTTATTTGATTTTACTATACGAGCGTTTCTGTATTTCTCTTTTTAGCTGTCGCAAGAAATCGATCTATTTACAAGAGACAGATAAACTTACTGTACGATGTCGTTCTCAGATTGCAGCTCAGTTTCGTTAGACACGTATATAATCCCACCCCTTTCGGTGATGTTGAAGGCGCTCGAGCCGCGCAGGGTGAAAATTGTGGAGGGATGCGGCTTCACGGTAGGTTCCGCTACGCGAAGATATTTGGGCGAAATCCGTGCTATCTTCACACTTGACGGATATGAAAACGAGTCTCGTGCCGACGCTTTGGATGACGACACCGTTGTGGACGGAGTTCGATGCACCGGTCCTGAGAAAATTACGCTGATGTTCACCTACACGTGAAAGGAAGTTAACAGATTATAGTCAGATCTTGCGAAACAAACTTTTGAGAAAACAATTACTCATATTTGTGTATTATTTTTTTAGATAAACAGATTTAATATGAAATTCTTTTTTACTATACTCTCTGTCATAACATTTTATCTATTATGAAATAATTTCTCTCTCCACAATAAGATCGTATTATTTATTGATCTCACCTTGCGAACGAATAAAAACGTTTCGTTGCCGGAAGTTTCTATTACAGAAGCTTGCAATATAATGATTGATGGTGCAAAAAAATTGAACTACTCTATTGGAAAAGGAAAATCAGAAAATCCAAGAAAAAGTACGTACTGATCTGAGGGATTAGTTTCTTATTTTCTTCCTTTCAATATAATTTTATTCAAATCAACGTTTCTAAAGAAGAAAGAAGTTTAAAAGATAATTTTATAATAATGCAAATAATGTTTCTTTCTGTATATTTTTTTAAATTATTATTACAGTATACCTATAAATGTTCTTGTTGAAACATTCTTCACAAAATATTACAAAACATGATTCAAAATAGAAACCTGTTGAAAGTTTCGCGTGCCGCGTTTAAAAATACTTAATAAATTATCATGTAAAAAGAGATTTATTTGAAGAGAGACAAAGAGAAAAAGACAATCTCCGACTAGGAAGAATCTCGAAGGAGACTCGAGCGATATGTTATCACGAAAGATCGATATTAAAGACCGCAGCGGGTGTGACTGCTACGTGACTCTCTTTATTAGAATTTATCGTCTATTCTTGGTACACCCACTGAACGAGAAATGTTATGGAGGAAAAGTCCTCGGTACTTAAGCGCGTACCAATTTTGTCTTAAACACAAGTGCAAGAAAATTGCAAACTCTTCAGTTTATAATATATACATATGTATATATGTGTCTATTTTAAGTGTGTCTTTTTCTTTCTTTTTCTGTCTTTTTGTTTTTAGAAAAAATATTGTAGAGTAGTAAACTATTTTCAAACTCTCGAGATATATTTGAAATATTAATCAAGATCTTCATTGTTTTGCTCGAAGCATATAAGGGAAGATTATTCATGATAAGATTGTATTTCAAGGTACATGTAACGAAAGCGATTTGTATACGGGTGCGTCTCGAAAGATTCAGGTACGAGAGCGTTAAGGTGTTGCCTTCCACAAGGAAAGACGAGATTACTCATGAGGATCGCCGATATCTAAGACGACCTGGTTTAAGGGTCACGGGAACATATATCAAGAGTAGGTCGTCGAGGATTGCTGGATATTGGCGTCAAGATTTATTTTCTCGCGTGGTTTCAATTTTAAGCACCTGGTCGCGCGCGACGCGAATGATATAGGATATCCATTAAATGTGCACGAAGAGAGCGCGAGTCTCGAATTAGAACAAATGTCACCCCAATTATCATTGCGTTCGCGAATCCCGCTGCCGATCATTATTCTCTTTCGAAATTATGCATTCGGAGTGACGTGCGTTCTGCTTACATAAAATGATATTTAACATCGGCAAATAGTGACACGACATGTGCTTTCATGAAATATTTAACAACAGGCCACCATGAGAAAAGACAAAAAACAGTTTTTTTAAATGAATCTATTCAATTTATTGTGATGGCAATTCCAAAGTAGCTCTTAAAATGTTTCTAAAATGAAACTTTAACAAAAAATTTAACAAAAATTAAATTAAATTTATTTTATAAGCAAGTATATTTTCTCAAACCGTATCAATATTAAATGATTTTGAAATTACACATACATTATCAAAGAATTTTGTAATTTTAAGTTCATTAAAGGAAAGTTTTTCTATGTTGATTTCAGGTATTATAAAAATTCTAACGTGATATCATATTTGGTTAATACATACGATACGATTCGTATCGCAAAAAGAGCTTAGGAACTATCCGGCAATCGCGTTCTACGGTGCACAGGACGATGCGTTTGGTCCTGCATATTGCGCTTTGTGTCGCAATTCCCCGAAGCTTTATTGTGGATTTTCATCATGCCGAGTGGTCAATCAAATTATTTTGATCAAATAACTGAACGAGAGACGTTTCTGCGAGGAACAAAGGTTTTTTTCGACAAAAAACGTTTTTGTTTTTTCCCATTTGTTTAAACACACGTAAGAAACCGCGCGCTAACGACAATCGCATTATCAAAAGCTCGGCGGTAAAGTGACTTCGCCCACGCGCCATTTTGAGTCGGCGGATGTCGGGTACTTAATCCGCGATTAGTTGCCTCCACGAAATCAATGCCGCGCCTAAAGCACATCTGATAAGGCGGGATTTCGCCACCTAATTGTTTAATGATCTACGATTATGCCGAGGAAGTGAGAATTAGGGGTGCAGGTATACGACAATTAACGAGTAGTTATTTTCCGACTTCCTCGATACAAACACGGAGATCGATGTTGTTTCGCGCCGACGGGAAGCGTATTTTGAAAGAAAATTTGCATTGAGCGCTCGCATTTCAAGACGTGGATACTCACAACTTTTGAGATGCGCAGTAACGAGTTTGATTTGATTTCAGAACTAATAAACAAAATATATATTTTTTTTAACAAGTTGTGGCCAAAAAGTACTATTGACTCTTCCACTATGTATTTGTAAATTATTATTTATATTTTTTCTTTGTTTTATGATTATACAGATCTTTTGAAGAGGATTTAATCAAGAATCGAAACGTTAATTATTTGCATATTCTCTGCAATAAAAAATTTTTTTTAACCCACTACTATCAGTGTTTGAGGCTCGTATTGGCCCTTCCTCTTGGATTTTATATTTAATAATTAAATAACAAAAACGATTTTAAGTGAAAGATTTTATCCTTAAGAGATCTTTTAATTTATTACTGGAATTAATAATTACTCGATTACGTCAAGATTTTTCTATGTTGAAATTGTCTTACAATTTTTCGACAAAAATTAATTTCTATCTACCTTATGTGATAATCTCGAGGAGATTCATTGCAAATGAGAAATATCTTTGACGAGCAAAAGTTTGCTTCTATATATAAGCGACCATATGGTTCTCGAAGAACAAAAGACCTTATTCTTCTCAAGTCTTATTTTTCTCATATATTAGATTCAGCGAGCGCTCTGCGAGTTATGGGATCAGCATAGCGCGTTCTCGCCCTCAAGTTTTTTACACGTCGCGTTCGCAAATGACATACGTTGATGAGATATCGGAGGGGTTCTTCTGCCGATATTGCGAAATTTATCACGATAAGAGCAAACTTTTTTAATCTGGCAACAGATTTTCACGTACACGCGCATTCTTTGTTCATTCATTTCGGCGAATAGAGTTAGCGAATTACCGAAAGTTTTGATTTGATTCGTTTCGACGTAAGTGATTTTCGATAAATCGAAATGTTTTCTCGCGCGAATAGTTTTGTATAGATTTTAAGTTATATTATTATCAATAAAAAATAATATAGAAGTGAAAAAATGAGGTCTGCTCACGTCTTCGAAGACCGCATATGTGCGATCAAAAACTTGTAAGCGAATATTCTGCTTTTGAATATTCTGATCCCTGAAAGTGCTTGGAGATGTTAAGGAACTTTGCTTTTGCACTCCGCACCCTCATCTCGTTCCGAAATCGACTCTTAAGCTACTTGGGCTTTGACACATTGCAAATGGAGCAAATACTTCAAGTAGTTTGCCAATGAGTGTTAACAAGGTACAATCGATATACCGAACTCACCGAATTCGGTCCGTATCCTTCGAGAAGCGACTCATCCGTAACTTGAAGTGTTACGTGGTACGGCGATTCTGGCAGCAGCGTCTTCTTGGCATGGATGTCTGACAAACACAAATTTCCGTTTACGAACACAAAAAAAATGCATACAAACATCCGTCAAATGACTAAAAATGTTAAATACAAGAAGACATTTATCAAATAAATAAATAAAACCTGACGATGCGAATCAATATTAACGAATACACAGTTACTTACTGGGAATAATGGCGGTGTAAGGTATTGGACGCTTCATATGTTCGATCGAGTGAGATTGATAAGAAACGTTCAACGCGTTTGAAGTATCGCCAATCAGACGAATGCTATATTGGTTACTGTTCACCGTGTCATCGTCCTGTACGATCAAGTGGTTTCCATCTACCAATTTGTAACCCTGTTGCAACAAAAAACGTTTTTTTTTATTAGAACAAGATAATAATTTATGACCAATATATGTATAATGTTTGGAACCAGATGCAAGGTATTTTTTGCAATAATAACGACGAATTAGTATCGAAACGTATGACTATCGAAACGAATAGTAATGACATTACTATATTTCTTATGTGAACAGAACATATATTCTATATGAATTTATTGTAAGAAATATAAAGTGTTGATTTTTCTAAAAATTTTCGTCGACTGATGACCACTTAAATATAAGGTGAAATGTTTCGACACTAATTTGTCGTTGTTATTATAAAAAAATGCTCTGCATCTAGTTCCTATTGGCCGAACATTTATACATTGGTTATTATCCTACGAACTCGAAGACAACCCTCATATTCACCAAATTTTAATAATAATTTATATTAATTTACATTATTATCTTGTGTTTTTATATGGTTTTATATTTTCAATATTTCTATTTATTGTATAATGTCATAAAATGTCAACTTTACTGTATTTTAACAATTTCAATAGTTTAACTATACAAAAGCGATATTTTTTAAGAACGTTAATGGTTTCTGTCTTTCTTTATAATACCGTTAAATGGTTTCACTGTAGCAAAAACAAATATTTTACTCACTAAAACGCCAAGAACTTTCGATCGAACGGCTATTAAATTTTCAATTACGTTCGTAGAAACTTTTCAGTTGTTTCGACACTTGAATGTAATACCTAACTTTCATGGGAATGAAGAAGCAAACGATGAAAAGTAACATTTGAAAAAGCAGAAAGAGCAGTATTTGTAAGGAGTGAAAAATAGACGAAGAAAAAGATACAGTTTGACGCGCCGGAGGAATGAAAACACCTCGGGATGTTTAATCAGGATCAATCCCGCGGAAGCAGTTCTTCTCGTATATTTCATCACCCTTTCTCATGCTCTTTGTAGAGCTCTCGTCGCGCTCGAATTTCTTTTTATTACTTGCGTCGCAAAACAACGCGGTAATTAGACGAACAATGAGCGCTTGATTAAGTCTCGTTTCCGGCGCGGAAATGTGACATTACGTTTGAAAAATGAGATTCATTCACGGAGAAATGCCGAGAATTTGCCGAAAACTAAAATGCTCCGCTGGATATGTTAGACGAAAGAACAGTCGGAATTTTCCGCAAGAAAAGTCATGTACAACGTAGCAATCGCGATGTTTTTATATTGCGAGACAAAGTATTTCTTTAAAGAAGATCTTTTTTTTCCCGTATACTTGTTTCCTACTTTTAGTAATAATTTCTGTTGTAAAACATAAAATAATTATTGTAAAACAGAAATTATTTTTAATATATTACTAATTAAATTACTAATTTTTAATATTACTAATTAAATTAATCTTCAGTATATTATAAGCAATAAATTAGACCTCAATAAATTAGTAAAAAACTATCAAAATTATTAATCAAAATTAAATTAATAACTGACAGAAAAATAAAGCGCTCACTATTACTAGCTGGTAGTCTAAAAAACTATAGACTTCACTTAAAAACCAATACACAATCACAAACAAAGGAGATATAACTGTCAAACATTACTCGCAAAACAAGTGAGAAAAAACAGCGATATGTTGAAACGATACAAGTCAGGCAGATGGAAGGGAGAGAAAGAAAGGAGGGAGGGAGAGAGAAACAGAGAATCTATGGAACAAGCTTCGAAATCAACGGAGTATATATCGTGTCGAGTAACTCCGTGTCTCTCATTAAATTCACTCCACTTGCTTGCATTTTGATGTGTAGCATCTCGGAAATCAACTTCTTATGGTGAAATTTCTCCGTGTCAAGAATAGTAACATTATCCCACTGAAAGTCATGGCAATGATCACTACGATGTCTGTTGACTACTGACTGTCGCTCATAGTTTAAACAAAAATTAATCGTCTGATTGTCTGATCGATACGTCATAAGAATAATTAATTTTATAGACATTATTGCTGTTAAAACCATAGATTTATTTGTTAGAACCATAAATTTATCTAGATTATCGATTAGGAGGTTTAATTTATTGCTTGTAATTTTGTATTTTTGGTCGTTTTTTTAATATTCAGTATATTACTAATTACAATATTATTAATCTTCAGTAAATAAAGTATGAAATATATACGGTCATAAAAGCCGATCTCAGGACGTTGTGCGGAAATATATATATATGAATACATATATATACTTGTTAGTGGGAACAAGTACATATACATATATATACTTGTTCCCATGTAAATTTTTACACGTGAGTTTTTGTGAATTGAAATTTCAATTCTTAAATTCATATAAATTGCTAGGTTTGCATCTCATATATGATAGACTCCGTATACCTAACTAATTTTTTTCAGTAAATAACTTTACTCTGAAACAAGATAAGTAGAAGTAATAAGACACTGTATGCGAATTATATTTTATATATAATAGAAATCAAAAAATAGTTTAGAATAATTTTTGTAAAACAGAAATGAAGTTAAGTTTAAGTAACTAAGTTAAATGAAGTTTAGAATATTTAATTTAATTTAATTTAATAGTTTAGAATAATTTCTGTTTTGTAACAGAAATTATTACAACAGAAATTATTTTAAACTATCTTTTACTTCTATTATATATAAAATATAATTCGCATACAGTATCTTATTACGTCTACTTATCTTGTTTCACAGATTAAAGTTACTGAAGATTAATTTAATTACTAATATTAATACTGAAGATTAATTTAATATAGTAATATATATTAATTTAATATAGTAATATTAGAAATTAGCAGTGTCAGACTTATGAAATCAGGTTGGAACTGGGACGTAAACAGTGAAATTTCAATAGAGATAATTAGTGTCCTTGTGCTCGGCTAGCAATAAATTTGCGACTCCCTTAACACCATGAAGGTAAAGTGCTCGTAAGCTACTCAAATGGCATTAATTTACCAGCACTGGCTCGATTTCGCGCTTCGACGTAATCTTACCTCGGTGAAATCTTGAAGCGATATAGAAATGGAAGTGCTGCCTTGCACCCTGGGAGGATTGTCATCTTGATCTAAGATATCGATGTGAACGACATTCGTTTGCGCGTACTGCACTCCGGTCTTTTCTTCCCAAATGACGCATCTTACTTGGACTTTCATGTAAGGTCCTGGTCCTTTGGGAGGAGGACCGATAACATCTCTGTCTAAGAACGCGTTGGCAAATAACTTATCATCTGTTACGTGAAAATAATCGGTTCCTGAAAGACATAAAGATAAATCTGCCCTCGTTATTTGTAAATGTGAAAAGCGACATATATCAAACCGAGTAATAACTCGTATATCGTTAGCATAAATTAACATGATTAAAGAGCCTCCAGACACGGCGAACGAATGTAAGCGCTATATTTGTCAGATGTAAATCTAATGGAAAACTACTGTTATAATTTTGGTAATAAAACGGCGTAGCATCTGCATGAAAATATTTTAATATGAATGACATTATCCATCGACACACGCACACACGCTCATCCATTATGATATTTTATTATTGATGTGTCATGAATATATATTACTGTTAAAATATTAATACACATCTGCAGACGATCTAGAATTCTAATAATAAATCAAAAAGATGATATTTTGATGCAATTTAGTTGTAAAAAAAAAAAAAATTATATAATAAGTTGTGTATTCCACTATTGTATACAGTTCACCCTGCCAAAATTCTCGGGTGAAATATGGCGCTTGCAACATTTTCCCCGTTTGCAATTTCTATTGTATTCAGCGGCGGAAAACTAAAATTTAAATCGTCGCTGGAATTCGGAGATTTGATATATGATACGTCACGCACAAAAGGCCGGACGTTTCCGGTGCTACGTATTATGTCACTAACGGTAACGATGTCTTCAGCGAATTTTAATGACGACGGTCTGTGCGCGCAGATTCAATGGCAGCTTTTAGCGTGGTGTAGCAAGATTTATTTAGATTTCATGTTGAATGATTCCAATCAATCATCGTATCGCCGGCTTTGTTAGTGAAAAATCTGGTCAGAGCTCTTGACGAGGGATTTATCTCTTGCAGATACGCAACCCGACGATTCGACGAAGATTGCCGGATTACCGATAATATAAATTCCAAAAATGCTTTGTCGAGACTTAAATTAACAAAACTCTCAAACTAAAGAATTATCTAAAGTTTTTACTAAATTAGTTTTGCACAGAAGTGTATTTTAGAAATGCTTTTGAAAAATTCTGAATATCAAATCATCTTTTAAAGATAGACTTTGACGTCAATTGTATAAAAAAAAAAACATTATTTTTAAATTATACAAATGTTAAGAAAGGATTACGCGATTGGTATTAAAAGGATTATGTTGTCACTGATGATACTTGCCATTTAACAATTCATATTTGATGCGAAATTCGGGACACACCGAGCTGTATGCCTCCGGGCCAAACGTGCCAATCATGGTGACTGGTTGATTCTCGTAAATCCTGTACTTCGACGTGTTCCAGAAACATATGTCCTGCAACACTAGAGACCTTGTGGACCAACGCCTTCGATGAAATACGCCTCGTCATGTTAACCCACTAATGATCGTTATCTTCTCACACCGCGAAATAAAAAATTCGAACAAATCGGAACAAACGTTGCGTAGTTTTGTTTTGTTTTGTTTTGTTTTTTTAATATTTTATCACTGAGTTATATTAATTGTGAAATGAATTATGCAATTTCTTTTTATTGTTTTAATATTGATTTTTTGCTACTATAGAATTTATACACGATATAAAATAATTTATACACGATATAAAAATTTTACAACAAACGATAATTAACGAGTTAAATGGATCGCTCGTACATATCCAGAAAGAATGAAACATTTGTTGCAACAGTTTACCTGCACGTAATCCGCACAAATGATATTTTTCCCTTTTAACGATATTGGCTGCACATTTATCTCGAGAACCGCTTTGTCGGAATATTTCTCGCTTGCCTCGATAAGAATAGTATTGACGTCGCCTTTTAGAAAATAACGCAAAAAAAGAAATAAAGGAGAATAGGTCGTGTTTTCATCCACATTAATGCTCAAAAATATTATATTCAAATACAAATATTCAAATACTTTTGATATTAAAAATAAAAAAAGCAATTTAAAAAAATAATAAAAACACTTACCTGCTCTTGGAAGACTCTGTAATACAACATTTCCCGTTTCTTTCTGGTAAGTCGCAAACGTCTTTTCCGGGTAAAGTCGGTACTCCACATTTTGCGGCGCAATGGAGTCATTTCGAAAGGTTCTCAGACCGACTAGCTTGATCTCCCGATTGTGTAGATCCAGGTACGGAAATCTTAGAGTGAGATTCGATTGAGGGAAGTAGAGACCTGAGACAGAAAGCAAGAGATAAGTTCGTTCGTTTCTTATCCGCGTGTCTTTTCATCTGCAATCTTCTCGAACAGGATTTTTCGATGGCGCCTTAGGCTGGCAATCCGGGCTATCGTTCCCGAGAGTTGTCACGCCCCAAAGACAATAGACCACTGCTCGTAAATCCTTCGCGAAAACGAACTCGATAGCTCGCCGAAGAGCGTGGGAATTTTTGGCGCGGCTGGGAATTTCGAGAAAATCCGAGTAGTGGTAGTTAACGTCGTATGTATATATATATTGTGATATAGTAACTCCGACCATTTTACCCATTTTGCTGACGATTCCGCGAGCACGTGTGGCAGTTACTCGGTACACGGAAATGTCACGTACAGCTCGCGGCTGTTTGCCGTCGCTTTGCCGCGTTAAAAATTGACAAGTGCAGACGCGCAGATGATATATCGGCGATAAAAAAAAAAAAACAAAAAAAAACATAAAACGTAAAGCCGACAACATCTATAATGGATTATCATTTGATGCAATTTTATCGAATATCTTTGTAACACTTCGCTTCTTTTCAGAGAAACGACGTTTGCAATATTGTTCCTTTGTCAGGAAAGAAATCGCGCGATTTACAAAAATATTCTCTTACCTCTATTATATAATAATTTATAAGACAAGTTTCTCACATATGCGTGACAAAGCAGCATTTAAATTCTGAATGAAAACCGGCGCAAGAAATATGATGCGCCAAAAATCCGTGGGGCTGGAATGGAAATCCAATAGCCGCGAAACCATCCGCTTAATGTTTAAATAAAACCACCGTTTATCAAATTCCTATTCTGTTGGATTTTGCGCAATGGTTTATGCGATGAGAAATAAATTATATCCCGGTATAAGTCTATTTTTGATGCATTTTTCATGATCGCAAAAACAATTTGCATTTTTGTCAAAAGACAAAATTACATAATCGAGCAACGGTGTGAATATTACAAAATCAATTTCTCCAGGAAAAAAAGGGAGGAGATTTAACCGAGTACTTCCTTTTATTTCTAATATCACGAGGATTCTTTCTTGCAAGTTTTTCCACGGCAAGAAACTTTGGTGCGCGCATTGCAGATTCTGCTGTACGTTTCTGAACGACTGAGACGTGTTCAGCCGCAAAAATGCGTCTCGTTGAATAAAATATGCCACAAGACGATCTAAAGACCGTCTGGTGCGAGGCACTCTTCCTGAAGCGATATATGTCGAAGCCAATCGTCCGGTTCTCTACGTTTGAGTACGGCCGCCACCACGTCCGACGAATAAATTATGTCGCCTTCTGCGCGACTTTTCCTCTCGTGCTCTTTCTATCATATACGTTATATAAATTATAGAGCAATAAGCGACTTAAGAAAAACTTTTCTGTTACGCGCAATTTCCACGCAAGGATCCGAGAAAAATGTAACAATGTGATGGAAGTCGTTTGTTTCGACAGCGATGGAAGTCCGATCTTGGAACGTGTACATCTTGCAAAAATGTTAATGGGAGAGTTGACACAATATACTTATCTTGGGAAAAGAGAGGAACACTTTGTTACTTTAAAAATAGATATAAAAAAAAATACGTGATCGAAACGTTCTATATATGTGAGTTATTACAATTTTTTAAGAAACCACCACTACCCGTGGATTGTTGGCAAATTTGGTCGTTTTTAATTATATTTATAAACAAAATATACATTGTAACAGAAGATGTAAAAAAAACTTATTTATTGTAAAACTGACAAATATTTGTAAAATAAAAAACACTGTTATGAAGTTGTGAAGGAAACAAAAAGGAGTCAAGAGATGGTCACAAGCAAATGTGTACGGAACAATAAAATTGTAACTTCAATAATCTTTCTCTTGAAATATTGTAAGATTAAGGAAATGGCCTAATGTGCGATATTAGCACATTAGTTTAAATTGTACATTATAGACACTGAAGAAGACCCAAATTTGGGGTCGAAACGTTTGCCAATTTTTTAAAAAATAAAGAAGTTTATTGATCCGAAGATCTGGTTTTTTGCCTCATATTGGCTATTTCCTTAATCCTACAATAAAATTGTAGTCATGCTACAACTCATTTCTCTCACCTAATGTTTCTTTTCCATTTTAGCGTACAGAATGATATTTTCGGATTTTAAAAGTAAGACTGTAATATAAATGTTTTGGAGTTCAACGGAAATAGATAATCATAAAAGTAAAACTTTTGTTCAATTCATGCGAGAAACTCAACAGTGCAATTCCTGTTTCTGTGGATCGGTTTCTACTTGTTGTACTCGAACGAGTTTCTTTTTATTCAACGAACGTTTCCAATTTCGACTGGAATGGACATTCGTCGATAGTCCATACATTCAATGATAGTGTCTTTGTCGATTCGATTGTGAAGGAGCAACTTGGGACACTCCATCGCCCTCGCGAAATGACGACATTGCTCCCCTAAGTGCGACCGTCAAGAAGTATAAAGAGATAACACAGTAATTAAACAAATTTGTTAAAATAAATCATAGTCTCTCACATAAAATTACTCACGAAAAACTACACTTAAAAAATTGATCTTTTTTACAATATATTTTTGTGCGTGTTTTTTTATGATATTTTCCTTAACATTGACTTTCATTATATAATTTTAAATCCACACTCTAAGATTTCGAGGTAAAATAGTTAATTAAGCAATATTAGATTTCATCGCAACACGAATCTGGATTGTGATCGGTTCTCACTTTCGATTTAATTCTGGCAAAGTGCTTCTGACCAGTCGTCGTGTTAAATGCTGAAACAACAATCCCCGATTCTTCGATGGACGACGGTGTAATTTCGATATTTATGCGGGGGCGGTTCAATGTCAGAAAAGGAAACCGAGAGTTCTCTGTCTCTTTCTTTCTCTCTCTCTCTCTCTCTCTCTCTCTTTCTCTCTCTCTCTCTCTCTCTTCTTCGGAACCTTTGCGTGCGGCTAACGTCGTCGTCGACGGAGGAATGAACCTGATGCTTGGTGTCAAGGTGAGCGTGCAATCAATATACGCCGAGCGGTTGTTAATTTTAATCCGCGGATCGCGTGTGGCCTGATACAGACGAAACGATTACGAGCGCTTTTACAATCCTGCCCCTTCTCTCACGCAAGTACCACCTCACCACATACACCACTCCCGAAAACTATATTACTTCGATTTTATTCTAGCGAAATACAGTGTTTCAAATCCGTCAAAATTAATTATATTAATTTTAAAGTTTGTCTTTTGGATATGTTAAAGTTTTTTTATTTTTAAAACTAGATATAAAACTAAAGAATATTGAAAATTCCAACGACACGAAGGAATGAATGTTCACTAGTGCATTCCTTAACACTTGCTTGTATTCAAAATGTCTATCCTAAAGTCGATCAAAGAAGCAATGTACGCATATAGATTATATTTTAAATATTTGAATGTTTTTGTTTCTTGGAATATTATTACTCAAACATATTCAACAAGACTCTTTAATCTTTCGTTGTCACACTTCTTTTTTCAAACGCGATTGTCACACTAGATTCAAATTGACCTAAGCTAATTTCTAATTACCTGTTTAAAACCTAATTGTTAAAGTAAGTTGTCAAAATTCTGAAATAAAATATTTAATCAATAATTATCTTTTGAAATAAAGTTTACACAGTGTAGAATATATTTCTATTGTAAAAAGTTAACATTTATGGTATCATCGTGTTTAAAAAAAAACAAAATTCCGAAAAAAGTTTGTTTAAAAAATCATAACTTTTTACATTTTTAATATTTTTAGCTAAAAATTTCTGATAATACTCTTGAGATATGCTACTTAAAAAAAAATAGTTCTAAAAAAATATTAAAGCTTTCAAAAAAAGTATTTATTTTGCACACTGAAAGAGGACATTTTTTGGAATTGAAAAAATCATGCAATTATATGAAAAAAATACATTAATTTTTTTTAGTATATAAAATAGTTTAGTATATAAAAGTATATAAAATAATTGTTTATTAATAAAAAAAGTATTTTATATTAAAAATAAGTTATATAAAAAGTATATATATTTAAACCAATTACAACTAGCCGCTCAGTGAGCGGATGTGCTTCTGCAGTCATTGTGTCTTATTGAAAACACTTTAAATAAAAGAAAAAAACAACAATTAATAAAGACTCTAAAAGAAAAAATTGTGTATAAAAGTGATTGTTTTTAACAATCAATAAAGAATCTTTTAGGCTCTGAAGTTTCTAAGCTGAGAAATATAAATACGGTCATAAAAGCCGTTCGCAGGAAATTGCGAACGCTCTTAACGCCGCAGAAATTTGTGCGGAAATATGAATATATATATATATATATATAGAGGAAAATGACCAAACCCTGTCCCGGGCTCATAAGGCGGGCTCCTGCCTTTGTGGCTTTGTAAGTTGCTGCAACTTGATGGCTAGAGCTAAAACTAGTAGTTCAGTCGACAAAAGAGTGACATGGTGTCGTAGAGCATGCTGTCATTTGTTTTTGAGATACAGTACACTTATTTCGTGATTCGCGTTTTCCAAAACTTTTTGGTGCAGCTTGAACACTTCTGTGACCTGTAGTTTAATGGTAAGTGCTTATTAATATATACAGTGAGAATCCTGACTAAATATGTTACATTTTTATATAATTTAAACGTGATTTCTAGTAAAGCGTTCTGAGTAATAATAGCTTTCTGTTTTTGCAAGTCGGTGGTCTACGTCAGACTCTCTATATGATTTCTAAAGTGGAGCCTATGGACACGTTAATTGCGCTGAAGTCGAGGAAGACGTTTGAATCTGTGATTATTGTCAATAATCTTTTGTTTTT